>OY757933.1:6299725-6361757 GCA_963585895.1 Sepioteuthis lessoniana
TGAGGATTGAATATGATAAGAGTTCTAAGATGCAGGAGGAGTTGTTGGCTAGACTGACAGTTTGTCAGTTAGAGCAGAGATCAGTTTGAGTTTCTGTTGGAGACAGAGGTAGTTAAAGTTGGGTATTCTTATATCCATATCTCTCATTTCATGACAAATTATGTTAAAGCAAAAGTCAAATTATATGCAACAGAAAAGTAAATTTAGTTATTGTGAAGAAAGAGATGGAAAGATCTATTACATAATACACGAATGCAACAAACTTGCAAAGAAGGAGTGCAAGACTTGACATCCCTGGTGAAGAAAGTGATAAACTAAGCATTCTGTAAGAGATTGAATTTTGACTATAGTTGCAGGTAGTATATGCCCAAACCAGAATCGATATTAAAAATGAAATAAATAAAATTCTTTGGGATTTTGAGATTAAAGAGATCCCTTAATCCTGGCTTGAGGAACTTATCTAGTTCTAATAAGCAAAAAACAAAATTTTAGAAAAAAGTACTGTCTAGCAGAATTTACCAATCTGGTTGACCAGAGAGGGAAAATAAAAGAAAATACAAAGATTAAAAAATACATGGACCTTGCCAGAAAACTAGAAAAAAGCGGAATATGAATGTGAAGGTGATACCAATTGAAGTTGGCGCACTTAAAAAGATCCCCAACCGTATTAAAAGTCCCTAAGTGATTGGAAAGGGGACTGGAGGAAATGAAAATCAGAGGAAGACTCAAAATCATCCATACGAAAACAGTATAGTTAGAAGAGACTTAGAGACCTGAGGGAACATGCTGTTACTCAGACTCCAGTGAAAGTTTGCCAGCTAATACTGGTGTGAAAAACAATAGAAGTAGTAGATTTTCATATCAAGAAACAACCGAGTCGCTTCGTATTCGCGGGCATTTCAATTTTCGACTAAACCAGTAACATATTTATGTTTATTTTGTCCCATAATGTAACATTTACACGACGTGTTTCTTTAGAATTCCAATATTGCAGCTATAGAGTAATACTGACATGATTGTAGCTATATTTACCAAGACAAATTAACGAATCCAATATTAATTCTTTTCAAAATAGTCCCCTTGACCGTCAACATACTCCAGCGAGCTTTTCATTGCTCTAGGCACCTTTAAATCCTCTCTTTTGATATGATGTGAAGCTGCACTGTCATATTTCTTTTAAAGTCCCCCACATCCTCAAATCCCACTCAGTTTTGAAAATAACAAAAAGTTACACTGAGTAAGGTTTGGTGGGTGTGTACTTACCCTAACTCCTTTGACTACTGGCAAGATTAACCACAAGGAAAATATCTAAGAGAAGTACAGCTGTTAATATTTGATTTCATGCTAATGCCCTCAGTAAAAACGTGAATTCATCTCTTCACCTCACAGCTATAAGTAAAATAGATGGGAAACTACTCTAAGAGAAGGAAAAATTCTGAATTCAACACCTACGGAGTGTTTTTTAAAGAATCTTTGATGAACAGGATGGAATAAAAGATTGATTTTTGGGCGGAGTAAAGCTGGTTTGAATTCAGAGTTTTCCAGCCCTTTCGGCTGGGGCTGTAGAATACACCAGCTGCATCTCTGTAGAGGGGTAAGTACCCTCCCCGCAAAGGATGTCCCGGATATGACATTAAACAATCTGATGGTGAGGCTCCAGTCCTGGAACTTTGTGGAATGCAGACTACCCCTTCATTGCCATCACTCCCAGGTCAACTCAGACCCAGAGTAGTAGCACCTAATAGGGTTCTATCAATGGGTCAAAGAGAACTGTTTGATATTTAAACTGAGAGCAAACAAATGATTTTTGCTAAAATGGATTGTTAGGATTAGAACTGTTTGTTCATTTAACTGTGTAAGGAAATGATTGATGTTTGATTGGATTGTTAGTGCCACATAGCAATACCAGGAACAATTTAACTGTGTGCAAACAAATGAGTTATGCTGAATAGAATTATTAGTGTTGAATAGGAATACTTGAAACTCTTTAACTATGTGCCTAGGTTTAATTATTGGTATTACATAGCAATGCTAGGAACCATTGGACTGTGCGCAAATAAATGAATAGTGCTCTGTAGAGTAATTAGTGTTAAATAGCTATAATTGAAACAATTTCACTATATGCAAACAAATGATTAATATTGAATAGAATTATTAGTGTTGGATAGCAATAATTGAAACCATTTAACTATATGTAAGCGTAACCAATACAAGAGAACAAACAAATTAGTTGTAACTCATTTAGAAACTAAATTACCGACAAACTATTCATTTAAAAATTATAAATTTCTATCCATTTAAATGAGAGCAATCAAATGACTAATGTTAAATTGTTACTGTTACATAGCAATACTTGAAACAATTTAACTTTGTGCAATATTAAATAGAATTATTCAAAATAGGTTGGAATACTTGAAACCCTTTAACTGTGTGAAAAAAAATAAGCACACGCTTGTTTAAAAATATTAGCAACAAAATGAATTTAACAAATCAGATATATTTAATATATATCTATATAAATAAGATTTGGCATTAAATAACCAACAATGGTCGATATGCCATAAAACCCAACCAAGCCAAATCCTATATATTTTATTTATATGTATAAAGAGGATTTGGCATTAAATAACCTACAATGGTTGATATGCCATAAAACCCAACCAAACCAAATCATATATTTAATATATATGTATAAAGAGGATTTGGCATTAAATAACCTACAATGGTTGATATGCCATAAAACCCAACCAAACTAAATCATATATATTCTATATATATGTATAAAGAGGATTTGGCATTAAATAACCTACAATGGTTGATATGCCATAAAACCCAACCAAACCAAATCATATATATTCTATATATATTTACAAAGAGGATTTGGCGTTAAATAACCTACAATGGTTGATGTGCCACCAAACCCAACCAAACCAAATCATATATATTCTATATATATTTACAAAGAGGATTTGGCATTAAATAACCTACAATGGTTGATGTGCCACCAAACCCAACCAAACCAAATCATATATATTTAATATATATGTATAAAGAGGATTTGGCATTAAATAACCTACAATGGTTGATATGCCATCAAACCCAACCAAACCAAATCCTATATATTTAATATATATATGTATCAAAAGGATTTGGCATTAAATAACCTACAATGGTTGATATGCCATAAAACCCAACCAAACCAAATCATATAAATAATATCTATATTTAATATATATGTATAAATGTTCCAAAAGTAATAACTCCAATTTAGTTCAATGTTTTCAAAAACAAGCTGGCCCCTTCTCTACATTGTTTTGTAAAAATGGACTCAACCATCAGCTGTGAATGGAATGGACCTGGCAAAGCATCTTTCGTCTGTAATGTTTTGTTAATCCATCTTCTTCATGTGAATACATCCTTTTTCACTAAATCCTTTTCCTTGTGGTCAATCACCAGTGACTGTAGCATTGCTTCGGTTATGATACAAGGAAATCTACCACGGATAAAGAAAGCACATAAACATCCTCGAATTGAGAAAGTAATCGGAAAAGATTATTTTTCCACAGAGTTAAAACAATAGATTCCAGTTCTGAATATCTCGGCAGTGTGGAGTCAACATTGCCATTACTCCCAGGTCAACTTTGATACAATGTTGTGCCTGTTCACATACCACCAAAGGGCCAAACAGATCTGTTTGAGATAATATTTAGAATGATGTTGGTCTGGTTGGGTTTTATGGCATATCAACCACTGTTGGTTATTCAATGCAAAATCCTCTTTATACATATATATTAAATATATATGATTTGGTTGGTTTAGATTTTATGGCATATCAACCATTGTAGGTTATTTAGTGCCAAATCCTATTTATACTTATATATTAGATATATAGGATTTGGTTTGGTTGGGTTATATGGCACATCAACCATTGTAGGTTATTCAATGCCAAATCCTCTTTATACATATATATTAGATATATATGATTTGGTTTGGTTGGGTTTTACGACATCAATCATTGTAGGTTATTTAATGCCAAATTCTCTTTATACATACATATTAAATATATATGATTTGATTTGGTTGGGTTTTATGGCATATCACCCATTGTAGGTTATTTAATGCCAAATCCTCTTTATACATATATATTAAACATATATGATTTGGTTTGGTTGGGTGGACCTTGGAGTAATGGCAATGAAGGGGTACTCCATATTCTCCAGACTCTAAGACTGGACCCTTGCAATTATATTATCGGTTTGAATACAATATGGGAACCGATAATTAAGAAGGCTACATAAAAAAAAAATCTGAATATGAGCACAGGTAAAAAATCATACATAATAGTAGTAATCCTTTTCAAGTAAGAACATTAAGTTTATAAGTCCCAAAAATTCACTGTGAATTGTCCAGCTGGACACATAGCGTAATGGTTATCGGTGTTGGTTCCTTGAGCTTCTCAGGAAACAATCATCTGTAGGTTTTTGGTTCAATACAGGAATACTTAACACTTGTACCCAGTTATGGCTAACGGAATCAGAACAGAAGACCCCTTGGATTCAAAAAAAGATGTAGTTCAAAGTTCCGTGAAGGTTCTCAAGTTCGACAAGCACCTGGAGGACATATCAACCGAAATGTTGTTGAAAATAAAGATGAAGACAATAGTCCGAAAACCCTTTATGATAAAAATCAACAAGCTTCATCTCAGAAATTTAGACAATTGAATTGTTTAATATAGAACTGTTTTGATATTTAACTGTGTTATACTAAACTGAATTGGCTGAATTAGAACTGTTTGACTAAATTGAATAGCTTGAAATAGAAATATTTTCTACTATTAAACTGTGTACTTATGCTAAACCAAATTGTTTGAAATAGAACTGATTATTTGTATAAAAATGGATTTGGCGTTAAATAAACAACAAAGGTTTATATGCCATTAAAACCAAACAACCAACCAACCAATTGTTGAGAGAACATGTCTTACCCCTTGACAGAGATGCAGTCAGCGTATTGTACAGCCTTAGTCAACAAGAGGAAACAACTCAAGATTATTATTGCACATATTACTAAGTATAAAGAAGCAACAAAAATAAGATGAAAGTAAAACTAGCAAAAAAGATTAATATCAATCTTTTATCCAAGCAATTTACATGACTTAAAACTATAAGATCAACTACTGCCATTTGTTACAGGATACTTAGTTCATGTAAGGGTAACCATTGAAGGAAATAGAGTCAGTGAGCCAAGTTCAAATCCTGGATGAGGCTTTTTGCATTTCCCATTGCACTAATGCCCTTTGGAAAGATATGCATTCAACTATTTTCCCTGCGGATATGGGTAGTACAGCAGATTGGTTTCTTTTGCCTAAGTAAGGAAACCAGTCTAGGAGAAAGAAAACTCTGATTTTAAACCAGGTGTACTTTACTTAAAAAACTGACTTTATGTTGCATCTTGCTCCTGCAGAGGGGTTGGGTAAATAAAAAGCTAGTTGGCGGCCTCAAATGGTACAATGGTTCTCAATATCAGTTTGCAGATTCTTGACAGTGAGTTTAATGCTCACTAGAGGGGCTCATGCTGTTTGCCTTGAGCCAAACTAAGCTAGACTTAGTAAATGGCAGCTAGCACTACTTGGTGTAAACAAAATATAAAAGTTGGTGACCATAGTCGAGGGTGACCTGAAGGCTTCCTTTTTAATAGCTACTACACCAAGGTGTAGAGAAGGGTGTTACTCCTTTTCTTAGATTACTCCACTTTACCCTTGATAAGTACCTTATAATGTTGAGTGTTAAGCAAGGAGATATCAAGTACAATTTTTTGAGTCTTTGGTATGAACACTCAACCCAATAGGTCAATGGCTGGTGTAAACAAACAATATAGTATGTTTTAATTTGACTAATATATTCATTTTCTATAATACTCTATTTTCATATATATATATATGTTTAGTTTCTTTCCTCGTGTTATTGCATGGCACATTCATTTACTAACTTAATAACGTTATAGATTGAAAATAGACATTAGACACTCTTTTATATGATCCCCATTTTTTTTTTTTACTTTTTTGGTCAAGTTATTATGTCCTGTCAGAGCCGCAAAAATTGATCCAATGTTGTTTATGCCAAAAACGTATTCTACCAATATTAGGTCACGAGTCACTTTTTTTTCTTTTTTTAATGCTATTTTATTATCCTTCTTTATTTTTTGTTTCTTTTATTTTTTTTCTTTTCTTTTTTTCTATTTGTCTGTTTTCTGTACTTTTTCTTCTTTTCTTCTTTTCTTTTTTTTATTCTGTTTTTTTTCTATTTCTCTTTTTTTTTCTTTTTTTGTGTCTGTTTTCTTTTCTTTTTCTTTTCTTTTTTCTTTTAATTTTTTTTTGTGTATTTTCTTTTAATTTTGTTCTTTTTTCTTTTTTCTTTTCTTTTTTTGTTCTTTTTTCTTTTTTCTTTTTTCTGTTCTGTTTTCTTTTTCTTCTTTTTTTTCTTTTTTCTTTTCTTTTTTTTTGTCTGTTTTCTTCTCTTTTTCTTCTTTTTTCTTTGTTCTATTCTTATTTTTGTTCTGTTTTCTTTTTCTTCTTTTTTCTTTTATTTTTTCTTTTCATTTGTTTTTTGGCTGTTTTCTTTTCTTTTTCTTCTTTTCTTCTTTTTCTTTTCTTTTTTTTTTTTGTTCGGTTTTCTTATTTTTCTCCTTTTTTTTTCTTTTTTCTTTTGATTTTTTTTGTCTGTTTTCTTTTCTTTTTCTTCTTTTTTTTCTTTTCTTTTCATTTTTTTGTCTGTTTTTTTTTCTTTTTCTCCTTTTGTTCTTTTTTCTTTACTTTTTTTTGTTCTGTTTTCTTTTCTTTTTCTTCTTTTTCTTCTTTTTTTCTTTTTTCTTTTCTTTTTTTTGTTCTGTTCTCTTTTCTTTGTTTCTTTTTCTTTGTTTCTTTTTCTTTTTTCTTGTTATTTTTTTGTTGTTTTCTTTTTTTTTCTTTTTTTTTCTTTTTCTTTTTTTTTTTTTTTTTTTGTTTTCTTTGTTTCTTTTTCTTTTTCTTTTTTCTTTTTTCTTTTTTTTTTCTTTTCTTTCTCTGTTTTCTTTACTTCATCTTTTTTCTGTTTCTGTTTCTTTTCTTTTCTTTTTTTGTTTGTTTTGTTTGTTTCTTTTTTCTTTTCTTTTTTGTCTTTTTTCTTTGTTTCTTTTTTCTTCTTTTTCTCCTTTTTCTTTAATTTTTTCTTTTCTTTTTTTGTCTTTCTTTGTTTCTTTTTCTTCTTTTTCTTTTCTTTTTTTCTTTCTTCATTTCTTTTTCTTCTTTTCCTCCTTTTTCTTTAATTTTTCCTTTTCTTTTTTTTGTCTTTCTTTGTTTCTTTTTCTTCTTTCCTTTCTTTTTCTTCAATTTGCTTTTCTTTTCTTGTTCTATTTTCTTTTCTTCCTCATTTTTCCTTCTTTTATTTCTTTAATATTTTTTTTTTGCTTCCTTTTTCCTTTCTTTACATTTTTTTCCTTTTTTCTTTTTCTTTTCTTTTCTCTTTTTCTTTTCATCACATACTCATCATGTTATTTATTGTAACAAACAGACCAAATAATAAACTAAATTATTAACCCCGAACTGGTGATTTAACTGGACCAGTGTATTTTGTTTATGAGAGGCTTAATAAAAAAAAAAAAACAGAAATAAAAATTAAAGAAAAAAAAAAAGACTTACAATAAGGATAATTGACATATATTAATTACATCAAAAAATACGTTTTTCTTTAGTGGGGAAAGAGTGAAGTGGCCATAAAGTGGAGGTTCAGTTTACAACAGACATATTGTATAATTTAATTCATATATTACATCTTCTGATGTTGAATTATTTGACATTGGTCAAGTGGGTAGAGTGTTTGCCAATAGCCTGAGAGACCTGGGTTCAATCCCAGGTCAAGTCATACCAAAGACTTAAAAAATGGTACTTGATACCTCTTTGCTTAACACTCAGCACACAGGTACTTATCAAGGGCAAAGTGGAGCAATCCAGGGGAAAGAGTAGCACCCTACTCTACACCTCGGTGTAGTAGCTATTAAAAAGGGAGCCTTCGGGTCGTCCTCGACTACAGTCGCCAACTTTGCATATGGTGTTCAATTTACAATGAAAATATAATGCCAACTAGACCCTGATTTTATATCCATTCACTACTGAATCAGAAAATTATTTTTTTCTCAGAGGACGAAAAATGACTTTCACTTGTTTTGGGATTGTTTCATTTTCAAGAAAATTTGACTTTAAAAATGGGACCTGGAGATTTGGGGGTACAGTTTCTGGTAATTTTGTGTCATATTTTTTTTTTACACGATGTTAAATTTACAATGTCGATTTAATGCTATCTGGAACTTTACTTAACATTGTTGTGATGATGATAAGGAAAGGTGGAATTGTGTAGGCAAGAGAACTTTATTGTGCTGGTGAGGACAGGGAGCACTTTATAAGAGAGAAGAAAGGCAAGGATACATGGTAGGTGGTTGGTGGAATAGAAAGCATTGTTGATCATGAGGGTGATAAAATTGATAGATAGAGAGATAGATATGAACAGACTGAGATAGATAGATAGATAGATTGATAGATAGATAGGAATAGACTGAGATAGATAGATAGATAGATAGATAGATAGATAGATACGAAGTGACTGAGATAGATAGATAGATAGATAGATAGGAATAGACTGAGATAGATAGATAGATAGATAGATAGGAATAGACTGAGATAGATAGATAGATAGATAGATAGATAGATAGATAGATAGATAGATATGAATAGACTGAGATAGATAGATAGATAGATAGATATGAATAGACTGAGATAGATAGATAGATTGATAGATAGATAGATAGATAGATAGATATGAATAGACTGAGAGAGATAGATAGATAAGAATATATTTTAATAAATAGATTGATATAAATCAACTCGTTTTAGTCCTTAAGTCAAAGTATCCATCAAAAGTGCATTTTTCTTTTTCCCTTTCTGACAAATATCCGTTTCAATAATTAACTTATTAGTCATGTCTTATTTTGATTTCATTCATTTCCAAGTTGGAACTTTTCTTACAGTTTAAAAAACAGCATTTTTAATCTCAGATTAAACTTTGATATTTTTTGGATTATCACATTCCCCCCCCTTCTATAAAAATCCCCCACCTCCCACCAAATTATTGTTTCACAGAAAATTCTCACCTTGGCCTCCATTTCTTTCTTTAATCTTTTCCTCACTCAGATACTGTTGTATTCCCACTAAGCTTTGCCTCGAAATGGCAGACAGGTTCTTTACAATACGTTCTCTTGCTTAAGTGGTCACCCATTTAAGTATTGAACAGGTTCATTACTGCTTAACTTTGTGTTATGGTACCCAACCTGTGGATGGTAATGAACTCTTCCTGTTGATGATAATACCAGGAGAATATTCATCTCGGTGTTGAGTTCTCTCCAGCTTCGGTCAGCCGTATTTGACTCAGGGCACGGATCTGGCCAAGTGCTGGCTGGTTGACTCACCATTTCCTCCTGCCTCAGGGGGCCATCCGCCCAGGCTTTTAGCTCTTTGGGGGTGAGTGTATTGCCTGGCACGTGAGGCACCCCTAATAAGGAGAATGCTGATGGGGCCATAGGTATTTTTGGCATTGCTGGACGCATGTGGGCTTCGGCCCTGGGGGGATGGAAAACAAATATCTGAGTTCTCTCCAGCCTCGGTCAGCTGTGTTTGACTCAGGGCACGGATCTGGCCGAGTGCTGGCTGGTTGACCCACCATTTCCTTTAGCTTCTGGGGGCCCCCCAGGTTTTACCCCCTTGGGGGGGAGTTTTTTGCCTGGTGCCTGATAATAAGGGGAATACCAACAGGGCCGAAGGTATTTTTGGCATTGCCAGACATGTGTGGGCTTCAGCTCTGCGACCAGACCCACCTTAAAAACGGCCTTGTGCCATACTTCTCTGGTGGGGGGATGGAAAACAAATAACGGAATTCTCTCCAGTCCAACAATTTGACAGTCAGGCTGACGTTCAACACTCTTTTACCTATGCTGTATTTAAACTTTTCGTTCAATATACTTGTTTCACATAATCCCACATAATTCGTGCCATTCTTGCGGACCCTTTACTGGTCCACAACACTTTGATTAATCTTTCTTTTCTCTTGGTTTCAGCTGGTTGTGTCACCTTGTATTTATTATAAATAGGATGATCCCATTTACACTAGATAGGGGTATATAAGCAGTAGTTGTTTTTTTTTGGGGGGGGGGGGTAGACCTCCTCACACATACATATACTCATAAAAAAAAGGAGATATGCCTTAACCTTATTTGGTTGTTAGAGTGCTGCTCAAATAGCATATCTATCAATCACAATCAGTTGATATTTGTGAATATATCCATCTGGTGAGGGATTCCCTGTGGAGTTGTTTGCTTGTTTGGGGTTTATGGCATATCAACCTTTGTAAGTTATTTAATGCCAAATCTATTTTTATACAAATAAACAGTTTTGTTTCAGACAGTTTGGTTTAACATAAGTACACAGTTTAAACGTCAAAAACATTCCTATTTCAAGCGATTCAAACAATTCTAATTCAAACAATTGTTTAGAATAAGTATAGTTTTTGTCAAAACGGTTCTATTTCAAACAATTCAGTTAAACATAAGTACAGTTTCAATGTCAAAAACAGTTCTATATCAAACAATTCAATTTAGCATGCAAAAACAGTTATATTTCAAACAATTCAGTTTAGCATAAGTACATAATTTAAATTTCAAAGCAGTTTTATTTCAAGCTATTCAGTTTAACATAAGTACACAGTTTAGTTCTATTTGACCCATAGATAGAACCCTATCAGGTGTTACCACTCTGGGCCAGAGTGGACCTGGGAGCAATGGCAATGAAAGGGTACTCCACATTCCCTAAAGCTCCAGCATTATTGGAGCCTTACCATCAGATTGTTTAGTGTCATACCCAGGACTCTCATTGGAGGAGTCTTATCCCTCTGCAGAGATGCAGTCAGTGTATTCTACAGCCTATCCGACTGAGCCACAATGTATCTGTGTGTATATACGTATGCATGTTTATGTCAGTACGTTTTTTATGTAATCAACTAATACAAGTTGCAACAGAAATACATCTCACGTTTTCAACGGTCACCTATGTGTAATATTACGGACGGGCGCAGTCGTCAATGAGTGTAGGTGTCACGAGACAAGTGCATGCGGGCAGAATGACCTGCAGAGTTAGACGTGATTTTAGAATGATCACAGATGAATTATCACGTGTTTCACGAAAGTTTCACTGGTGACATCGAACATTCGGGGATCTTCGATTTGTTCCTCAAAATCTCTATATAAGAAAACAAGTCAGGAGATTTTGGCAGAGTTGAAGGCAGCTTTCAAAACAGGCGCGTCAAAGGTTCCGAGGCCCCCACCCGTGAAATAGACATAGGGAATCTAAAAACACGAAACTTTACCGAATTGGTTCAGGTACGAAACTTTTATTCACCTATTTGAGTTTAAAGGTTTTTCGACATGAGGAGAGAGAGACACAATTTCTTTCTATGCTGACTGCTTTTGCCATCGTCAGCTCTCAACCCAACAAACGCGCAGCGCCCGTAGCGCACAAAGTCGTCTGGCCTCGCCCAGCTCCGAAAGTAAACCTTCTTCTTCCGAGGCGGGAACTCAACTCACTGCTTTTTCTCAAATCTTAGCCCACGCTTCCGGTGCGTGACGTCACCCAAATACCCTAGTCCTTATTCCTATCTGGGATTTTCATTTTGACATCTCTGAATGGCACATCCTCTCCGCGCGCGTGTGAACACCTGCGTTAATGCTGCACCTAACTAACCCGAAAGACTAGATATATAAAACGAAATCCCTCGGCAATTATATTACACATAATGTTCTTGTTGTTAAAACTGATGAATTTTTAATTGCCACATCGAGAGAATTTTCACCCCATAGCAGTATTGGTTTTCTACCCAGAATAGCATCATTCCGATGCAACGTGAAATGAGCCCAAAAAGCACTCATAGATTCAACAGAAAATGTACAATGTACACCAGTTTAAGCCAAGATCCATATCGGGAAAAGAAATTATAAGGCATTAACTTGATGGAGCTATGGGGTCTCAAGGCAAGTCGTTTGCTGTTTGACACCATTCTAGGTTATTCTTTTCTTACCCCACGTTATCTTGCTGGTTTAACTTCTTGGATATAACGGCTGTAAAGGAATTATATGAAAGAAGATAGTAAAAAATAGGAGACGAAGATATCTTTTATATTTTGCCTTTATTTCTGGGTTTAACAACCATTCAGTGGGTGAGGAAATTCTTCCTGAATAAAAATGAAATGGTTGAATCTCCCAGGCAAGGTGTCAAAAATGAGTTAGTCGTTCTTGGGTATATATGTCTAAATTTGGTATTTAAAGCATTAACAACGTATTAGACGCTTTTGGGAGATATGTCTAAATCCGATGTTTTCAGTTTTCGTCATTAAGCCCGTTGTATGGTGTCTTAATTGTGATTCTGAAGAGTTCATTATTCGGTGTTTTTAGTCGTGGGTCGTTAATAAAAGAGGCGGCTGCTACTTGTGGTAAGGTTGGCCAACCCTTCGCCAAGAGACGAACGCATGGCGCTTTCCACAACTAGCAAGAAAAATTTAGGTGATGCCACTCTGCTGGTTACTGCTGAAAGAGAACGAGATTCCTTCTATTGTCGGGACGATTCCTTCTCTTTGCACATGCGTCACCCCTTTTCCAGTCAGGGGCTTCTGGGAGTTTCTGCATATTTTTAATTATTATCTTTAATTATTATTCTTAATTTAATTTGTTTTTTTTTTTAATTTTTAAATTCCCTACAGTGCTATCATTGCCAACTTGCCTAATTTCACTGGCAATATTCAGGTGGTAGTTTTAAATGTGGTAGGTATTTCTGTTGCAATCTCAATTGTGACACTATGAGTTGGATATATGCACATATATTTATACACACGTGTGTGTGTGTGTGTGTGTGTGTGTGCACCCATACATGTGTGCGTGTGTGTGTGTATATATATATATATATATACGCCCACGCACATGTGTGCGCACACACACACACACACACACATATATATATGTGGCAAGATGAGTTAGATTCAGCCCGGATATCAAATTTCAAATGTTAGGAAAACCCATTAACTAGATTAAGGAAATCTAGATAAGAAAATGTTTATACATATGGCCACGGGCGTGGGTAAGTGTTAATTACTTGTCGGATACTGGTCAAAAACTTAAAGGGTCTGAATTTAATGTCCCTGTATCGGAGACGGCCAGGCTAGAAAATATTTTATGTCCACTTTTTTAAAGAGAAAAATGCCCCCCAAAGTTATGGGTTTATTCGTGGGTGTCCCTTGGCCAGAAATAATCATGAAACATTCTGTATATATATAGGTGCGTTTTGGGTTCTAGCAGTTAGACTTAGTTTGGGTTCGAGGAAAGTTGATTAGGCCGGAACAAAGAACAACGAACAGCAGCATTACCAGCCGGACCCAGTTAGTTAAGATAATCTTTTGCCAGCCGAAACTCAGCCCAGAACTAATCATCCACAAAGTGTTACACGGTCTCCATCCTCCCTTGGCGTTCTAACCACAAAGTTATTGTGGTTTTTTTTCTTTTTCCCTGTGAACCTGCCTCTCGCTCGATCCGGCCACACATAAGTTCTCGACGTGGGATTTGTAAATTTTGCAACGAGCTGCAGAGGTGGGCATTCTCAGACAATGAGTTGGCACCTTATAGCCTTTTGTGATATGTGGATTAATATGTATATAAATAAGGCTTGAGATATGATAAATGGCATGTCAGTCTATCAGAGATGACGCCAACCAGGTAACGAATCAAAGAACTGAAAGTTTTATATTATTGTTGATAAAAATATAATCTTCCAGTGAATACACAAATTTATTAACAACATTGGCTTATCTGTATTTTTTTGTTTGGGGTTAGGATCTTGTGTTATTAGCAACGATGTGATTAACTGTTTAATATTTTCTGTATTTCTTTATCACGGAGCATTGCCAGAGTAGAAACAATTTTTGTCATTATTTAATGAAGAAAAGATGAACGAGATATTTTCTAATATCCTCCCGCCCTTCCTCCAATAAGAAAAAAAAAGTATCGGTCTTTGCATTTAATCGGAGATTTAGTCTATTCATTTTACAAAGACGCAATTCTTTTTCTTTTTTTAATATCTCACTTACAGAAAGCAAAATCTGATCAAGATTATTGTTTTCAATAATTTTTTCTTTTATTTTATTTGTTCATTTCACGACAACGGCAAATCAAATTTGATACATATTTTGATTAAATTTCACATATTTTTATTGATTTTTTTTCCAGATCAGAAAAGTTTAAGACTTTTGGTTTTTAGATTAATTATATTCTTATTATTTGATATCCAGGTTAAAGATTTAATCAAAATGATTTTTTTTCAATGACTGAGATAATTAAAGAGTAGCCTATTTGCACACACACACACATATATATATATATGTATATATATCTATAGTCATCCACAGATAGATCTGTTTCGTTCTATCAGAACTCATCAGTGTGGCTAGACGTATTAGCTTCCCGTAGCTGGGATCGAAACCCGGTTGACCCAAAAGCAAATCCAAGCTTCTAACCCTTCAGCCACGAGGAGCCAGTAGCATCGAAGTAAATTTTAAACGGTTATGAATCACAATTACTATTGTTTACATACATCCGTTCAACGGCTACCGAGACCTCAATTCATATATAAAGAGGGTTGCAATAAACGCTAATGGCAACACGATTACTTCTTCACCAGAGAACTCAACCCTACGGGGGGAGGGGAGTATATATCTACATATTTATATAAATATATATATCTATATATTTACATAAATATATATATATGTATATGTATATATAGGTTTCTTTGTTCAATGGCATATAAACCTTCATGGGTTATTAAATGCCTAAGATATTCTTGTAGAACAATAGCTGTGATACTATCTAACCCATATCTGGTGGAAGGATAAGGGGATTTAATACCTCTCCCAAGGGCATTAGTCCAAAAGTGAATGTTATAGTGTGATGAAGTTCGAATTCACTTACTTTGAGGATGCAATCAAACACAGTTGTCATTATGACATGTGGAATCCCCCTTTATATATATATATATATATATATAAAGGGGGATTCCACGTAGAAACAATGAGACGATTTCAAATCTTGCATAAGACTATATATATATATATATATATATATATGGTCTCATGCAAGATTTGAAATTGTCTCATTGTTTCTATTTCCTTATGATAATAATAAAGCTATGTTGTAAGATCAACTCAGTTAAAACTTTAAAAGTGCTCAAGACTCTTTTGGTAGAGCACTATGAAGGTAATACTAAAATTTTAAAACTCACAAATCCCCCTCACAACACTCTGAGGAAAGGCATGAACCTTTCTCTTCTCCCTCTAGTAAATAGTTGACTAGGGTCTTTAGCTTTAGTAAGGCAACCAATCAAAGATGAGAATCTCTGAATTCAAAACCTGACGAGAGTTGTTCAGTAGAATCTGTGGCACAACCAACATGGGAGAAGACACGTTCCTCCTTGAACACGTTGCTATATTTCTGTATATTGATACCTTGCATGAAATACTTAGTCAACATACATTTTATAGTCTACAAGGCATTTTTAATATTTCGTCTTTTTCCATAATATCCGTGTTAGTTGCATACACACACGCACATACATAGAGGAATATTTAACAGATTATATTAGAATATTCGTAATGTTTTGTAATGTTTCCTTTTTATGTATTTGTTGATATATAAATTTAATTTTGCTTGTTCTGCTTTGTTTTGAATGTTCTTTTCTCCGCGTCGTTTTACATCGTTTACTTCGTTTGCTTTTCAACAATGAGCCAACATAAATTGTTGGGAAATATCCACCAAACAACAACATACCCCCACAATATAAAGTCCAAAAGAACACTTAAATGGAATAATTCATGCATAGAATATGTAATTATCAAAATATTCTAACCACGTGCTCAATAGATGGCTTTTAATATATAGAAAATATATTTTAAAAATCACAAACAGAACAATTATTATCAAGTACAACCCAACATAGCGTTACTGGCGAATACACCCAACCAAGCCAAAACACAACTGCATAGTTTGGAGCAAGCCACCGCAGGCATTGGCCTCCATGTAAAATGCACACAAAACTGAATATATGTGTGATAATCAAACAGGTGACATTTCCACACTAGACGGAACCTCTCTGAAACTGGTAGAAAAATTCACCTACCTAGGAAGCAGCGTCTCATCAACCGAAAAGGACATCGACACACGGCTAACGAAAGCATGGACAGCTATCGATAGGCTTTCGATCATATGGAAATCAGTCCTGGCCGATAAAATGAAACGCAGTTTCTTCCAGACAGCGGTCGTATCGATACTGCTATATGGATGCATTACTTGGATGCTAACTAAACGGCTGGAGAAAAAGCTAGACGGCAATTACACAAGAATGTTGCGAGCAATATTGAACAAGTCCAGGCGGCAACACCACACAAGGCACCAACTATACTGCCACCTGCCTCCCATCACGAAAACTATCCAAGCTAGACGAACCAGACATGCAGGACACTGCTGGAGAAGCAAGGACGAGCTCGTAAGTGATCTACTCCTATGGACCCCCACACATGGCTAAGCAAAAGCAGGACGACCAGCTCGAACATACATACAGCAGCTATGTGAGGATAAGGGATGTAGCCCTGAAGACCTGCCAGAGGCGATAAATGATAGGGAGAAGTGGCGAGAGAGGATCAGAGATAATCGTGCTAGCGGCACGACATGATGATGACCCAACAGGTATTATGGCATTAATAGCTCAACCTTTGTTGAATTTTACAACATTTTAATGATATATATATATGTGTGTGTGTGTGTGTGTGTGTGTGTGTGAGGTTGTGGAGAAAAATTGATTGGTTTGGTTTTGGTTTGTTGGGTTTTATGGCATATCAACCTTTGTAGGTTATTTAACGCCAAATCCATTTTTATGTCAATCTGTTCTATTTAAAACAATTCAGTTTAGCATAAGTATACAGTTTAATTATCAAAAACATTTCCATTTCAAGCAATTCAGTTAAGTGTAAATACAGTTTTAATTTTTACAGTAACAATTCAGTTAAGTGTAAATACAGTTTTAATGTCGAAAAACAGTTCTATTTGAAATAATTCAGTTGAGTATAAACACGCAGTTTAAATGTAAGTACGGTTTAATTGTCAGAATCATTTCTATTTTAAGCTATTCAGTTTACTCAAACAATTCAGTTTAGCATAAGTATGCTGTTAGTTCTATTTAACCCATAGATAGGGCCCTATCAGGTGCTACCACTCCGAGCCAGAGTGGACCTGGCAGCGATGGCAATGAAGGGGTACTCCGCATTCCCCAAAGCTCAAGCACTGCTGGAACCTCACCATCAGATTGTTTAGTGTCATATCAAGGACACTCGTTAGGGTTTTTTTTTTACCCCTCTGCAGAGGTGCAGTCATTGTATTCTACAGCTCCAGCTGACTGGGCAAAGAAAAATTCAAAAACAAAGTAATCCACTGTGAAGAATTTAAGATGAAAGAAAGTCGACGCTATAACGTTTCAGTCCGGATGATGATAAACCATCATCAGGACTTAATAGAAATTTTTCGTGTTACTCATTTTCGTAAAACCAAAACATTCAGCCCTGATGCCGACTTTCGGCTGGCATGGAAAAATTTTTTATTAATATTTTTTTTTTTTTTTCATACATGGAATGTTTTTGTATGTCGGCAAATTTAAAGTCAAAACATGTGTTGGTAAAAATTAATAAATACACAAATGTAAAAAAAATCTTCTAGACCAAATACATATCCTTTGACCATTTATCTTTTTCTTCACACACCCATGCACACACACACACACACATATATATATATGTTTGTTGTAGGTCCAAAGAAAGAATAAAAATATTTTTTTGATAGGTAGGTCCACGAAGAGATTTGTATTTTAGGTGAATGAACAAATCACTTTAAAGATATTTTTCTTAAATCAAGAGAGTGCTCAATTACTGGCCAGTTGAGCAAGAAAAACTTGAAATGAACTCTTATTTCACCTCCACATACTATTATAAAAAGATTTTTTAGGTTGGTTGGTTGGTTGGTTGGTTGTTGGTGTGGGTTTTATAGCATATCAACCTTTGCAGGTTATTTAATGCCAAATCCATTTTTACACAAATCAACCGTTCTATTTCAAACAATTCAGTTTAGCATTAGTACACAGTTCAATGGTCAAAAACATTTCTATTTCAAACTATTCAGTTTATTCAAACAGTTCTAATTCAGCTAATTTAGTTTAGTTTAAATATAGATTTTGTTTACACACAGTAAAATGTCAAAACAGTTCTATATTAAACAATTCAGTTTAGAATGAGTACACAGTTTAATAGTCAAAAACATTTCTTTTTATTTCAAACAATTAGATTTCAAACAATTTAGTTTAGCCTAATACAGTTTCAAAGTCAAAAACAGTTCTATTTCAGACAAATCAGTTTTGCATAAGTACACAATTTAGTTCTATTTGACCCATAGACAGGACCCTAACAGGTGCTACCACTTCAGGCCAGAGAAGACTTGGGAGCGATGACAATGAAGGGGTACTCCGTATTCCCCAAAGCTCTGGAATTACTGGAGCCTCACCATCAGATTGTTTAGAGTCATATCAGGACACTCGTTGAGGGAGTCTTACCCTTCTGCAGAGATGCAGTCGGTGTATTCTACAGCCTTCCCAGGAGACTGGGCAAAAGATAAAAAGAAATAAAATAAATTATTAATTAACTTTCTCGATTTGTTTGTGTCGAAATGGCCCAGTGAATTAACTTGCTTTTGATGATAACCAAAGCTTATGAAGAGAGGAATTTATCCAAGATGAAACGTCTTTAGGCACACCTGTGGATTGACAATGGTTAAAGAATTGTTCTCCTGGCAATTGAAAATGTCCCTTAACTACTTACCAATATTTTACGGAGGGGATTTCTTTTTAAGAAATTACGCAGACAAATGTTTGATTTTTAATTGTCATTAACTTTAAAAAACATATCTAATTTTCTCAAACATTTCTTTTCTTACCTGTTGGTCAGGGTCCCAGAATTTCTTAATTTTCTTATGCCTTCACCTGTATTTTACTTCCTTCTTACGTTTTAGAAATCACACAACGTTAGTATTTCTAAACCATGTATGTGGGGCTAAGAATATGCTGATTTGATCCCCACCTCCTGTGGAGGGGTCAGACCCGCCACTACAAGCACCATAAAAAACAGTGTCCAGTGACATTAAACTGTATCTGATGACACTAAACTGCATCGCCAATTTTGAAATTCTTGGATTTGGTTTGGTTTGGTTTGGTGTAATGGTATATCTACAATTTTAGGTTAATAAATGCCAAATCCAGTTTATTCATATATATATATATATATATATATATATGTGTGTGTGTGTGTGTGTGTGTGTGTGTAGAAAAATTGATTACAACGATCCAAATGGAAGGGAAGATTTATTGAGGTCGACACTATAGCGTTTCGGTTCGGCTGAACCATCATCAGGACCATGAGGGGTGATATTAGCGATTTTAAGTCAACGATGGATGTTTAAAATGCAAAATATAAAAACCTATGGAAAATTTTTTCTTTTTCTTTTTCTTCCTTCTGACTCGAAATCTTTCTCGATAAACAACCATGACATAAATTCTATACATTATTCCTAAAAAGTCAAATGACGTAATTTAAAACAACAAACGCTGATTCACTAATTAAACGGCCAACTTTTTCTTATTATTCAAATTTTCCCCTAGTTTTTTGTATTTTGCACTTTAAACATCCATCGTTGACTTAAAATTGCTAATATCACCCCTCATGGTCTTGATGATGGTTCAGTAGAACTGAAACGCTATAGTGTCGACCTCTCAATAAATCTCTCCTTCCATTTGGATCGTTGTTATCAATTTTTCTAGATATTGTCGGATTACAATCCTTTATTTACTTTTCATATATATATATATATATATATATATGATTAGTAAACATAAGCCAACAAAGTTAAATAACTACAAGTATTGCTATTGAATTACTAACAATTCAATTGCTATGTATTACTAACAATTCAGTTGTTATCAATTTTTCTAAATATTGTCGGATTACAATCCTTTATTTACTTTTCATATATATATATATATATATATGATTAGTAAACATAAGCCAACAAAGTTAAATAACTACAAGTATTGCTATGTATTACTAACAATTCAATTAAACATTAATCATTTGTTTACACACAATTAAATGATAAACAGTTCTATTTCTAACAATTCAATTCAGCATGTCATTTGTTTGCGCAGAGTTTAAATATCAAACAGTTCTATTTGACCCATTGATAGGACCTTATCTGGTGCTATCATTCTGGGCCAGAGTGGACATGGAAGTGATGGCAATGAAGGGATACTCCGCATTTCCCAAAACTCCAGCATTACTGAAGCCTCACCATCAGATTGTTTAGTGGCATTATCATGAAACTCATTGAAGGAGTCTTACCCCTCTTGAGAGATGCAGTTGGTGTATTCTAAAGCCCCATCCGACTGGGCTTGATCTCTAGGGAGTATAGAGTGCCCATTCACTGGCATTACTCCCTGGTCCACCATGTGTTGGAATAGTTGTACCTGTAAGGGTCCCATGTTCAGACAAATAGATCTGTTTTAAAATTATTCATATTCGATTGGACTATGTGCAAAAAATTTCTTAGGAAACAACTACACATAAAACACATATATGAATATACAATGAATGTGATTCCCTAACCTCTAGGCATGACACGACACTTGACAGGTTGACATGCCGATATAATCAATAATTCACCTTAGTATTTTTACACTTTTACTTTTAACCGGACATTGGCTTGATGGTTAGAGTGTTCGCCAATGATCCGGAAGACCTGGGTTCAATTCCAGGTCGAGTCATACCAAAGACTTAAAAAATGGCACTTGATACCTCCTTGCTTAACACTCAGTATTATAAGGTACGGATCAAGGGTAAAGTGGGGCAATTCAAGGAAAGGAGTAGCACTCTCCCCTACATCTCGGTGTAGTAGTTATTAAAACGGGAGCCTTTGGGTCACCCTTGTCTATGGTTGCTAACTTTACTTACTTACTTTTAACAGATTGTGTTCGTTGTGTGAGTTATTCAATGTCAAAGCCATCCTTTTAGAAAAAACAGCGGTGATCAGACTTAACCCATACCTGGGGGTTGACAAATTTTCAATATATATATATACATATATATATATATATATATATATATATATATATATATTGCCAAATATGGCTATCTAAAATGTAGCCTAAAACAAAGGGGTTGGTTTGATTTGGTTTCTTTGTTTAATGACATGTCAACCTTCATGGGTTATTTAATGCCAAAGCCATCTTTATTAGAAGAGCAGTAGTGGTACTATTTAACCCATTGCTGGTAAGATTAAGAGGTCCATACCAATTCCGAAGGTATTAGTCCAAAATTAATTGTGCGGCTGGAGTATTAACTCACTTATTACAATGTCACAGTTCAACACGCAAGCCACTATACCACAGGGAATTCCGCAAGAACAAAGGGGCCCAGATGGAAATGAGAAAATATCGGAAATACCAAAAAAAAAAAATATGTCAATTGAGCAGATGGTGTTCAAATAAATATTTAAAAAATTTGAATAAAAAGAATTAAAAATGTAGCAGTTAACGCAATACTAGTTAAAAGCTCAAAAGCTGTTCAACTGGAGTCTTTGATTGGAGGCCGGCATGAGATTTTAGTAATAAATTTCCATTATCATATAGAGGTTAAGGTAATACTGGTTAAAGGCTTGGCAGCCATTCAACTGGAGTCTTTGACTGGAGGCAGGTGTTAGATTTTGATATTAAACTTGTCAAACTTCCATTGATTTTGAAGAAATTGGTAAACTCTCCAAAGAATTTCATCTGGGGAATGTTTTTTTTTTTACTTTGTTTCTTGGGCGGCAAATTAACGTTTTTGTATGTTAGATGACATTCTCAATAAATCGATTAGAAAATGAGAAGGAAAAAAATGAGAAAAAAAGAAAAGAGAATGTTTGAAGACTGAATAAGACTCAAAAGAGAAAAGAAAAAGAAAGAGAGAAAGGAATGAGAAATGAAGAAGAGTGAAGAAAAAAAACCTGAATGAGAATAAAAGAGAAAAGAGATGTAAATGAACTGGGGAAAAATACTCATTCACAAGGCAGATTAGGTAGAAGAAGAAGAAGAAGAAGAAGAAGAAGAAGAAGAAGAAGAAGAAGAAGAAGAAGAAGACTGAGAGAATGAAAGAAAGAACTGATCTTGTTGCCTTATAGAAGAAAAATTAAATTTTTAAAAAAGAAAGAAAAATTGGGCGAAAATGGGGAACAAAAAAAAGGTAAAGTAAAAATGAAATAATAATAATAATAATAATAAGAAGAAGAAGAATTGGTAAGACATTGGATGAAAGAGTTCATGTGTGTATATGTGTGTGCGTGTGAAAGAGAGAGAGAGAGAGAGAGAGAGAGAGGGAGAGAGAGAGAGAGAAAGATGGGGAAGAGAAGTATAATGAAAGAGTAAGCCAGAGAAAGATTAAACACACAGGGAGCAAAAGAAGAAGAAGTAGAAGAAGAGAGAGAGGGGGGGTTGGAAGGATAAGAAAGAAGGTTGGTTGTTTGGTTGATTGGGTTTTATGGCATATCAACCTTTATTGGTTATTTAATGCCAAATCCATTTTTATGAAAATAGTTCTATTTCAAACAATTCAGTTTAGCATAAGTACACAGTTTAATTGTCAAAAACATTTCTATGTCAAGCAATTCGGTTTAGTATAAGAATAGTTTCAAAATCAAAAACAGTTCTATTTCAAACAATTTAGTTTTGCATATGTTCACAGTTTAGTTCAATTTGACCCATAGATAGAACTCTATCAGGTGCTACTAAACTGGGCCAGAATGGACTTAGGAGTGATGAAAAGAAGGGGTACTCCATATTCCCCAAAGCTTCAGCATTACTGGACACCTGTTGAGGGAGACGTACCCCTCTGCAGAGATGCAGTCGGTGTATTCTACAGCCCCAGATGACTGGGCAAGAGAAAGAAGAGGAAAAGAAAAAATATAATGAAAGAATTAGCCAAGAAAGCATAGGGAATCGAAAAGAAAAGGTGAAATGAAGAAGAAGAAGAAGAAGAAGAAGAAGAAGAAGAAGAAGAAGAAGAAGAAGAAGAAGAAGAAAAAAAGAAATTAAATAGAATAAAAGTGGACAAAAAAAAACGAAGAAGAATTATTTGGTTTTAGTTAAGACTAGTCAAAAATGGTTCCTAGAGTTGCAGGAATGTATGAATGTGTGAATGCTATGCAGAAAAAAAAGAACATTGAAATAAAACTATACTTGAATTTCCCAATAAGAAAAAAAAACAAAAAAAACAAAAAAACAGAGACTGTCTGGAGCCAGACATATAAACAACTTTGGAAATTCCCACAACAGCTCCATTAAACAAGAAATAACAATAAGAAGTTGGACAATTTGATTTTAGTTTTTTTGTAATTCCTCAACAGAAGTCACCCAGCAGAACGGAACCTCTTTTTATATATATCAAAGTTAATTCAATTATCTAAGTATGTTAGAGTAAAAATTATCTTATAATTAAATTATGCTTTTTTTTTTTTAAATTAATCATATAGTATTATGGCTTAGTAAGAAGAATCTGGGCAAAAAACAAAAAAGTCTAAATTGATAAATCTCTTAAATATTACTCACTTGCCATGACTCGTAAAGAATGTACGACAATCGACACTTTTTTACATCTACTTCAAGATTTCTGTTCTTTAGATGCCAACAACTTTTGAAACGGTACATAGCTTCCTCGTCATATTTCATTTATTGTTTTCTATACAATGTTCGGGAAGTATAGCGAATGCCGCAACTGTGGTTCACCAAAAACGGCTAATCAAAACGTATTAAGCTTTCTTGTCAAAACTCTAGACATCACTTTATCATAAAGGGTTTTATTTGGTTTCTTTGTTTAATAGCTTATCAGCCTTTGTGGTTAGTAGGTTTGGTTTGATTTTACGGCATATCAACACTTGTAGGTTATTTTATGCCAAATCCTCTTTATACATATATATATATTAAATATATATGATTTGGTTGGGTCGGGTTGGGTTTTATGGCATATCAACTATTGTAGGTTATTTAATGCCAAATCCTCTTTATACATATATATTAAATATATAGGATTTGGTTTGGTTAGGTTTTATGGCATATCAACCGTTGTAGGTTATTTAATGCTAAATCCTCTTTATACATATATATTAAATATATATGATTTGGTTTGGTTGGCTTTTATGGCATAGCAACCATTATAGGTTATTTAATGCCAAATCCTCTTTATTCATATATATTAAATATATATGATTTTGTTGGGTTGTGTTTGATGGCATATCAACCATTGGAGGTTATTTAATTCCAAATCCTCTTTATACATATATATTAAATATATATGATTTTGTTGGGTTGGGTTTTATGGCATATCAACCATTGGAGGTTATTTAATGCCAAATCCTCTTTATACTTATATATTAAATATATATGATTTGGTATTGCTATGTATCAATAACATTTTAATCACACATCAGTCATTTGTTTACGCAGGATGTGACACAAGATCAATATTTAAGATGACTATGTATTTACCCAACCCCTCCACCATCAGCAGGATGTTACACAAGGTCAATTTTTCAGAGGGATATGTATTTATCCAACCCCTCCACCATCAGCAGGGTGTGACTCATTTTCACTTTGTTCAGAGTACAGCTCATTTAAAATCAGAGTTTTTCCTTCTCCTGCACTAGTTGCCATACCAAAGCCAAAGAACCCCCTCTGCCTTAATATTTACTGATAACTGGAGTGGGAAAAGATGGACTCATGCCTGTCTGAAGGGCAGAAGCACAAAGTGAAATAAAAACAGTCCCATCCAGGTTTTAGACTCATCTCCCCAAATCTTTTTACTTTAACCCTTAGCATTACCGTAAGGGTGTCACCATGGGTAAGGATATGTTTAATGATTTTGCTTTAGAAAAGAAATAAGAATATGGATGAAAAGGGATTGTCAGTGGTCAGGAATGATTACTGACAGAACAGGACTGTTCTTGCAATGAGTCTTGTAACAGATACTCTTTAACGATGGGCCTATTATTATTAGGTTGTGTTGGGGTTTCGTTGGTTATGTTGGTATTACGTTGGTTATGTTGGTATTACGTTGGTTGTTATCCCCTCACTAAACGTTGATGGAAAATAAAAGGTATTGGAGAAGAACGAAGACGCCGTTAGGTTTTATATGAAGGTTTTAATGGCAGCATGAAATAAAGGGTTTACGCTGGTATGCTGCAAGTCTCGTAGGAAGGAAAGAAGGAAGGAAGTTGTTATAGAGTATCATCTAATTCATATTCAACTAGGAACCCTTGGTCTAGAAGAATAGACGCAAGGGATCCATAAATTAGATGGCTCTCCTCATGGTGGTATGATGCTGCTGCCACTATTGAAGAGCACACAATAAGACTTCTGTTCTTATTGAAGGGTTCCAAGGAAAAAAAAAAAGGTTTGGGCGGCCTTTCCCAATTTTTGGTGCGGCTCAGAAAGATGGTCCGAGCTGATTAGGTTAGGTCACCCTGATTGGCTGAAAATATTCGGCGACCCTAACGGTCAAATTAAATTACGCGCCAAATAAAAATACGAAGTTCTTTCTGCTACAACTTCTCTTAAAATTTTTTTTTTATCACTTAAGAAAAAAAATGCAGGAAAAAAAAACCTTTGGACTTATTTCATCAACATAAATCGTCGTCTGGTTTTCTTTAATCATCTCGATTGAAATCCAATTTCGAAAACATTTTTTTTTTCTTTTATTATGAAAAGACTATTTTTTAATTAAAGATTAATAGCAATATATCTTTTTAAAAAATTTACTCTTTCAATTAATTGCTTCGTTAAAGGCAATTTCGCAGACAAAAAGTAATTCATCAATCGACAACAATACATATGTATTTTCTATCTCTTTTATTAAAGAGTTCCCACTAAAAGAAATAACCATATTAATTAGTAATTCAAATGAGAACCTTATCAGTATATCGTTTAATTAAATTTCTATCCAACTTCCACAGACTTATATTAATACTTGGTTTAATTGCTGCATCTTTTTTATCTTGATTATATTTCAAGAAAAATGTTTATTTTGACAGTGATATCACAAAGAGGATTTATTAAACAAATATATCAAAAAGCTTCATTTGGTCGAACGATTTTTAAATTGTAGCTCTGCAAATGCCCAAAGTACATGTTGAAACTCATAGGAAATTTTTTTAATTATTGAGAATTATTTCATTTTGAAAATAAATTAGAACTTAGTTAAATTCTAACACTTTATTAAAAAACAAAACAATGATGAACAATAGAAAGTCTTAGCTTTGATACAAGGATCATTAAATAAGTTTCCAGATTTTTTTTCGTATGGGCACCTTTATTGATAGTACACTCATGAAACTCTAGTCCCCTTCGAAGTAATCTCCTCCGGCTGCAATGCACTTGTTGTACAGTTCCAACAACTTCTGGAAGGCCCCATGGATGTCCTCTTGTGTGAACATGTCAATGACCTTTGTCACAGCCTCTTTCATCTCCTCAATTCTCTCATAACTACAGGCCTCTGAGCTTAGGGAATAACTAAAAGTCACAGGGAGCAAGGCCTGGACTATAGGGAGGCTGAGGAACTGTCTTGATGCCATCTTAGTCAAATAGTCTGTGACAAGGATGGAACTGTGGACTGGTGCATTGTCCTGGTGGAAATGCCACTGACCTGATTTGAAGAGTGCTGGCCTCTTCCCTAGGAATCTCTTCCTGAACTCCCTTAAAACCTCAGCATAGTAACCGAAAACCTGACCCTAAGCCATTGGCCAATCAACTCTGGTGTATTGACTTCCTTAATCCTTGCACACCTCTCATCATCCCTCACAGACTCCCTGCCTTCTTTGAATCTCTTATGCCACTCAAAAACTTATGCTCCATTCATGCAAGATGGTCGAAAAGCAGTCTGAAGTATTCCATACGTTTCTGTGGCATTTTTTCTAACTTTAAAACACAATTTTATCGCATATCGTTCTTCTAAATGTCCTCACGTCCAGATTGCATTTTTGAAATTCCCCAGCTGTGACAATTAGAGTGTATTCCAATTGCTGCTGTAGCTGTTGATTTGAACCTGAAATCATAAAAATTGGTCAGTCATCTCATAAGATGTATAGCAATAACATAATGAATTTTAAAGACTCTACAACAGTTTTAAATATCTGTACAAAAAGGTCTGGAAACCTATTGAAGGCACCACGTATCATAATCACTGAGTTTGAACCCCAATCACTTTCAAACTAATCTCCATAAAACCCAAACTTGATATTCGATAATTTTAATTTAGTATTCAAAAGTGTGTTGGCCTAGTCAGTCGGGGCTGTAAAAAACAGTGACTGTATTTCTGCAGAGTTTTAAGACACCCTCAACAAGGAGTGTCCTGGATATGACACAAAACATTCTGATAGTGAGGCTTCCGGTAATGTGAAGTACCCCTTCATTGTCATCACTCCCAGTTCCACTCTGGTCTGGTCTGGTCTGGTCTGGCCTTGTGTGGTAGCATCTAATAGGGTCCTATCTATGGGTCAAACAGAATTGTTTGATATTTAAACAGACTGCAAACAAATGACTTATGCTAAATTGAATTGTTAGAAATAGAAATGTTTGATCATTTGTCGTTGTGTAAATAAATGACTTATGTTTAAAAACTTGTTAGGAATTCATAGCAATACTTGGAATAATTTAATTGTGTGCAAAAGAATGAATTTAGGCCCGTTTAAAAATGTTTACAATATATATTTAGAATCGTATATATTTAATAAATGTATAAAGAGAATTTGCCATTAAATAACCAACAACGGTTGATATGCCATAAAACCCAACCAAACCAAATCATATATATTTAATATATATGTATAAAGAGGATTTGGCATTAAATAACCTAAAATGGTTGCTATGCCATAAAAGCCAACCAAACCAAATCATATATATTTAATATATATGTATAAAGAGGATTTAGCATTAAATAACCAACAATGGTTGATATGCCATAAAACCCAACCAAACCAAATCATATATATTTAATATATATGTATAAAGAGGATTTGGCATTAAATAACCTTAAAAGGTTGCTATGCCATAAAACCAAACCAAACCAAATCCTATATATTTAATATATATGTATAAAGAGGATTTGGCATTAAATAACCTACAATGGTTTATATGCCAAAAAACTCAACCAAACCAAATCATATATATTCAATATATATGTATAAAGAGGATTTGGCATTAAATAACCTAAAATGGTTGCTATGCCATAAAACCAAACCAAACCAAATCATATATATTTAGTATAAATGTATAAAGAGGATTTGGCATTAAATAACCTACAATGGGTGATATGCCATAAAATCCAACCAAACCAAAATATATATATTTAATATATATGTATAAAGAGGATTTGGCATTGAATAACCTTAAAAGGTTGCTATGCCATAAAACCCAACCAAACCAAATCATATATATTTAATATGTATGTATAAAGAGGATTTGGCATTAAATAATCTACAATGGTTGATATGCCATAAAACCCAACCAAACCAAATCCTATATATTTAATAAATGTTTAAAAAGGATTTGACATTAAATAACCTAAAATGGTTGCCTGCCATAAAACCAATCCAAACCCAACCAATCAACATTGTCTACAGATGTACCGTACTCAAAGAGGATTTGGCCCAGTTGGCTTGGGCTGTAGAATACACTGACTGCATCTCTACTGACAGATAAAACTCCCTCCACGCCCAATGAGTGTACTGATATGACACTAAATAATCTGATGGCAAGGCTACTGTAATACTGGAGCTTTGGGGAATATGGAGTATCTCTTTATTTACCATCACTCCCAGGTTCACTCTGGCCTGGAGTGGTAGCACTTGATAGGGTCATATCTAAGGGTCAAATGGAACTAAACTGTGAACTAATACTAAACTGAGTTATTTGAAAGAGAACTGTTTTTAACATTTAAACTGTGTACTTATACTAAACTGAATTTTTTGAAATAGAACTGTTTATATATATATATATATATATATATATATATATATATATATTTGGCACTGTATAACCTACCATGGTCAATATACTGTAAAATTCAACCAAACCAAATCATATATATTTAATGAGAGGATTTGGCATTAAATAACTTACTATGGTTGAGATGCCATAAAACCAAACCAAACCAAAGAGGATTGAGCACATTACAAGAATAATGAGTTTGTGTGATTAGCTTATCCCCCCAATTATGGGATAAATAGTACCACTACTGTCCTTCTACAAATAGGGTCTTGGCATTAAATAACCCTCAAAGGTTGATATACCATTTAAAAGTTAGAAACCAAACTTAATATTCAATAAGGTTAATTTGATGTTCAACAGTGTCTACAAATGTACAGTACACAAAGAGGATTGCCCATTTCAAGAATAATGAATTTATGTAACTAGCTTGTTGATCATTGCTGCTCATGTAAGAAGATTGCAAGTTCTGGATGCCCAATGAGGATTGAATTCATAACTGAATTTGTTATGAGACTAGCTTGCAACACAGTGAGGTTAACTGACATTCCATAATTCAGTCTACAACTGTCCAGTGCTTTCATTATGTCAGGGATTGGATGGTATTGCTTGATCTAAGACTTGTTTTAAGTGTAGAAATAAATTAAATTATGACCAGGTCGAGCCAAAACAATGAAAGAAATAGACAAATAAATAAAAGAAATCACCTCCAAGACCGCACCCACAGACAAAAAAAAAATGACAAATTTCAGACAGCCTAACAGTCACCCTTTGAAGGGTGTCCTCGTGGTGTAATGGTTAAAGCCATGAACTGCGGAATCGTAGAACGCGAGTTCGTACTCCAGTCGCGCTATTACGTTCACTTTCGGGCAAATACCCTTGGGAAAGGTATGAACCCCCTTCTTCTCCCTCCAGCTATGGGTAAATAGTAGGACGGACTAGGTTCTTCAGCCTTGGTGAGGCAACTAGTTTAGGAGAAGGAAAACTCTGAATTCAAACCTGTTAAACTCCGCTTAAAAATTGACCTTGTGTCATATCCTGCCCGAGCGGAGGGGTTGGTAAATAGTACCCTTTGAAGTTTACACTAGATGGTCTGAGAATTTTGGTGAGGGATTTTTTAGTATTAAGGGGATATTTCTTTTAGGAGAAATTAGAGAGGGTTCAACAGTCAGAGAGGATAGACGACCAGCATAGTGTATGTTTGAGTGAAGGACAGTGAGAAATCATCAACTCCGAAAGTCCAAAAGTTTTGATCTCCCAAATTGATAAGTTAAGTTAGTATTAGAAACAAGCCATGAAAAATACCTAATTGAAAGCCTCTCTTTCTTTTGATTCCTTGCTTCAAGAATCAATAGCATTGGCTAATTATTGACTGAAAAATAATTAAAGTAAAATGGAAATTCCTGGCACTGGTGTCTGTTAGTATTAACATGGCAAGAGAAATATCTGGAATCCAGAAAAAAGTCAGGAAACTGCTTGCTTCTTGGTTTAGTTCTATGGCATATCAACCATTGTAGGTTATTTAATGCCAAATCCTCTTTATACATATATATTAAATATATATGATTTGGTTGGGTTGGGTTTTATGGCATATCAACACTTGTAGGTTATTTAATGCCAAATCCTCTTTATACATATATATTAAATATATATGATTTGGTTTGGTTGGGTTTTATGGCATATCAACCATTGTGGGTCATTTAATGCTAAATCCTCTTTATACATATATATTAGATATATATGATTTTGTTTGGTTTGGTTTTATGGCATATCAACCATTATAGGTTATTTAATGCCAAATCCTCTTTATACATATATATTAAATATGTATGATTTGGTTTGGTCTGGTTTATATCATATCAACCGTTTTGGGTTATTTAATGCCAAATCCTCTTTATAGATACATATGAAATATATGATTTGTAAAGGCATTTCATTTTTAACATTTTTAAATGAGCCAGGGCTCAATTTTTTGTTCATAGTTTCAAGTATTGTTATATAACGGTCACAATTTAACATCAGTTATTTGTTTGCACACAGTTTGTTGATAATCTTATTTGTAAATGAGTTAGAACTTATTTGTTTGCACACTAGTATTGCTATTGTTTCTACACAGTTAAATGGTTCCAATTATTGCTATCTAACACTAATAATTCAATTCGATATTGATCATTTGTTTTCAAACAGTGAAGTGTTTACAAGTATTGCTGTTTAACACTATTGGGCACAATTTATTCATATTCACACAGTGAAATCATTCTAAGTATTTTTATATAATACCAATAATTCTATTTTGCTAACAGGTAAATGGCTTCAAGAATTCAACACTGATAGATTTATTTGCACATAGTTACATGGTTCTAAGTATTGCTATAATCACTAACAATTCAATTAAACATCAGTCATTTGTTTATGCACAGTAAAATGTGCAAATAGTTCTATTTCAACAATTCAATTTAGAATGAGTCCTTTGTTTGCACAGAGTTTAAATAACAAAAAGTTCTATTTGACCTATAGATAGGACCCTATCAGGTGCTTTCACTCCGGGTCTAAGTGGACCTTGGAATAATGGCAATGAAGGGGAACTCCATATTCCACAGAGCTCCAGGATTCACCATCAAATTGTTTAGTGTCATATCCAAGATACTTGTTGGGGAATGGGTCTTACCTCTCAGCAAAGATGCAGTCGGTGTATTCAACGGTCCCAGTAGACAGGGCCCTTGCTTCTCGGGAAACCAAAGAACGAATGAATTCGACCATCCTTCACAGAAAAGACAAGTTTAGAGCAGAGGTGTTCCTTGTACTCTTGCGACTCTCCAAAAAGCCCTCATCATAGTCATCTGAAGTGGCTGCCCTTCACACACTCAACTGGTATACAGTCATTTGTTACTATGGCTTCTACAATACTTAAATAATACAGTGAATACAATACATACGAGCATCATTAAAGAAGTTTCCAGACTTTTTTTGTATGGGCACTTTTATTGATATTACACACATGAAACTCTAGTCCCCTTCGAAGTAATCTCCTCCGGCTGCAATGCACTTGTTGTACAGTTCCAACAACTTCTGGAAGGCCCCATGGATGTCCTCTTGTGTGAACGTGTCAATGACCTTTGTCACAGCCTCTTTCATCTCCTCAATTCTCTCATAACGACAGCCTCTGAGCTTAGGGAATAACTAAAAGTCACAGGGAGCAAGGCCTGGACTATAGGGAGGCTGAGGAACTGTCTTGATGCCATCTTAATCAAATAGTCTGTGACAAGGATGGAACTGTGGACTGGTGCATTGTCCTGGTGGAAATGCCACTGACCTGATTTGAAGAGTGCTTGCCTCTTCCGACGGAATCCCTTCCTGAACTCCCTTAAAACCTCAATATAGTAACCCTAAACCTAACCGTTTGGCCAATCAACTCTGGTCTGTTGACTTCCTTACTCTTCGCACACCTCTCATCATCCCTCACAGACTCCCTGCCTTTCTTGTATCTCTTATGCCACTCAAAAACTGATGCTCAATTCATGCAAGATGCTCCAAAAGCAGTCTGAAGCATTCCATACGTTTCTGTGGCAGCATTTTTTCCAAGTTTAAAACACAATTTTATTGTTCTTCTAAAGTGTCCTCATGTCCAGATTGCATTTTTGAAATTCACCAGCTACGACAATCAGGCTTTAGTAGGGTGTATTCCAATTGCTGCTCTAGCTGTTCATTTGAAGCTGGAATCATAAAAATTGGTCAGTCATCTCATAAGATGTATAGCAATAACGTAACATAACAATAAGAGTCTATGACAGTTTTAAATGCCTGTACAAAAAAAGTCTGGAAACTTATTGAAGGCACCACCTAATTTATTTTAATGCAGCCAGAGTACATAGGACCCAAAGATGATTGAGCTCAGTAGAGAAAGTATGACCCTGTGAAACTAACTTATCAAATATTGATTCATAAATAATCATATACTAGGCTAAGCTTAGTTTGGCTCAAGGCCAGATATACAAGTTACCTAGAGAGAATTAAATTCTCTATTCCATCATATAAGGTGTGTCAATGAGTAAACACTTCAATCTAATTTGGTAACGGATTTTGATCAGCAATTTATTTTATTTTATTGATTCTGAAGTAGAATAGGATTCAGCCATTTTTAAGTTTGCTATGTAACTTTTTTTTTTCTTTTCTTTTTTTTTGGTGTGGGAAGGGAAATGGTTTTCTTTCTCTCTGAAAAAGTATATTGAACAAATCACTCATCTACGACTGAATCAGCAAGAAAGAGCGGGTGAAGAAAAATTGCCAAAAAGAAAAGCGGGAGAAAACTAGCCTCAAACAAAAAGTAACATTTCCATGAAGTCAAATAAAAAAAAAGAAGAAAGAAAAGAAAAAAAAAGAAAAGAAAAATCTAATTCTTAAATTTAATAATAAAAAAAAGTAATTGTTTTTTCTAGACTGGCATTTAAAAAAAAAATTGAAAGAAAAGAATTTCAGATCTTTTTTTAAAAAAAAGAGTAGAAACATTCAATGTGTAATTGAGAATAAAACATTTTTTTAAATTTCAAACCTGAAGTAATTTGAAAAGACACTTTCCAATGAAAATGAAACATATAAGAGAGAGAGAGAGAGAGAGAGAGAAAGAGAGAAAGAGAAAGAGAGATGCCAATTTCAGAATTACTCTTCAGAAAACCAATCATAGAGACTATACATACAATATATACTAACTGTCGATACGTCATGTCCTGTATTAGTGAATTCAGTCATCACTCAGACTTTTGGCTTTGAGCCAGTTCTAAGCTAAGATTAGTTATCAGAGACCTCATATGATCTAATTGTTAGCTAGACCATTTTAATGACCTTGATTCTCACTGGGTGATCCCTGCTTCTTACCTTGTGCTAAACTAAGTTAAACTTAATACATGATATTGGTTGAGTTCTGTAATGTAATGGTTAACAAGTAAGATTAGCAAATTATTGTTAATGAATTTGATTCTAATAAGGGGCTTCATAATTCTGGCCTTGTGCCACAACTGAGCTAAGCTTAGTAAATAACTAAACTAGAAGACCCGAACCAAAGCAAGTCATGTACAGTAATGGCTAACTAGCAGCTAGATTAACGAACCAACTAAGTGAGTTTAATTATCTATGAGAGCTTCATACTTCTTGCCTTAAGCTTAGTGAATGACCTTGGATGCGCCATGTGGCATAAGAATTAGATGGCTAAGCGAGCTGACTGAACGAAAAATTTCAAAGTTATTCCCCCCTGAGGGACAGAAAGGAAGTTGCCTCCTGGAGACAGTGCATTGTAGGATTTTGGGGGACCGAAAAAACGGAGACACAGGAGACAGAGAGACGGGAGACTTTGGTTCGCCATGACACATGGTGTACGGAGATTTGACTAGTGCCCACAAAGTTAAAACAGAACAGTTCCTGGTTATTAGACGCATGTCTCTGCCTGTGATGAATAAACCTAACCATTTTATTTTAAACCCATGAGTCCGTCTCTTTTTACTGTTGTTTACATATTTTCTTTGTACATAAAAACGTAATCGATAATGAATTCGAATTTCACTGGGTAATCGATACTTTGGACCTGGTGCTACGATTAAACTAAATTGAGTAAATATCTTATCTAAAAGACAGGAACAAGAGCGTTTCATATGCTGTGATGGTTAACAAGATAGATTAATGTACCATTGTCAGTGAGTTCGATTCTCACTGGGTGCCTCATACTTCTGGCCTGGTGCCATAACTAAACTATGCTTAGCAAACAATTATTTGTACAAACTAAAAAGTTAACCTTAAGGCTAAAATTTTCACCAAGTCAAAATAAACAGCTGAAAATGATTTTAATAATTCAATCAGTGAAATTTCATATAATTTAGCCATTAGCTTTCGAAAGTTTCATTTTAGATTTTAGAAACCATGAAACAATTTTCACTTCATATAAAAAGAAAAGTCTCAGAGATGCATTGGCCAATGGAAATCATTCAGAAAAAAGTTTGTAGATTGTCAAGGGTACAATTCTTAAGAAAATTAAAATTTAATTCATTGTTCAATTCTGTCATAGTAAATACAGCTTCAAAGTCAATACTTTTAAAATACTCCTTGTATTTTGAAGAAAATTAAAATTTAATTCATTATTCAATTCTGTCATAGTAAATACAGCTTCAAAGTCAATACTTTTAAAATACTCCTTGTATTTTGACAAAAATTAAAATTTAATTCATTGTTCAATTCTGTCATAGTAAATACAGTTTGAGGTTCAATACTTTTTAAACCTACCAAATATAAGAAAATTGAGTGAATGAATAAATATATATAAATTTTCTCAAACTGTGAAACGATGTTGCTTTTGGTTAAAAAAAAAAAAAGAAGGAAAAAGATTCCACTTTATGACGTAATTAATTTTGAATATAATTTCAGATGTTTTTTTCTAAAATCCAAAACATTTGCATCGAAGACGACTTTTTAGCCTGAACACTTAACATATTTTTCTATCATTATTATTAATCTATTTTTATACTTAAAATAATTTTAAATAGAATACCTTGTTTATAAGCAAAAATATCTCTCTCTCTCTCTCTCTCTCTCTCTCTCTCTCTCTATCTATCTATCTCTTTTTCTCTCTCTAACACACACACACACACACACACACACACACACACACATATATATATATATATATATATATATATATACATATTATTCTGTCTGCATTTCTCTCCACTTTCACTAACTCTAGTTTCTTGCCTTCAATTTCATTATATTCTTCTTCTTCTTCTTCTTCTTCTTCTTCTTCTTCTTCTTCTTCTTCTTCTTCTTCTTCTTCTTCTTCTTCTTCTTCTTCTATTTTTCCTCATCTCTCTCTCTTTCTATATATATATATATATATATATATATATATATATATCAATATATCTATCTATCTATCTATCTATCTATCTATCTATATATATATATACTTATTTGTCTTCTTCTTCTTCTTTCACTTCCTACATTTTTACTCTTTCTTTTTCATTCCCTTTTTTTATTTCTCTTCTCTTGGCTTTCTTTATATTTTCCTTCCTTATTTATTCCTCTTTGACTCCTTCTCTCTCTCTCTCTCTCTCTCTCTCTCTCTCTCTCATTCTCCTTTAACTCCTCTCTTATCTTTTCCTTTTCCTCTTCTCAATCCAATTCTTTTCCCAAATTTCCACGAAAAAACTTTCCAACAATCCAGTTCAAGTTTAAACAAATTAAAAAAAAAGATATTTTCTGTGTAAATTAACCATTTTTTTTCAAACTTCAATTCGGAAAAGTTCAAATCAACTGAAAGTGATGTTTTTTCCCCTAAAATTACAGAAAATTGCTGATAATTACAAGCAATTCCAACTGATTTAAATGATAATTTTCATAAAATCATGATTATTAAATATAATGAATCTGATTAATGATAAAATATCAATAAAATGTTGAAATCAAATTTTCACCTTTTCATTTACATACAAAAATAATTACATTCTAGAAAAAAAATCTGCACACACACACACACACACACACACACACACACACACACACACACACACACACACACACACACACATACGCACGCACATACACAGACAGAAAATAGATATACGAGGATCATTAAATAAGTTTCCAGACTTTTTTCGTATGCGCACTTTTATTGATTGTACACACATGAAACTCTAGTCCCCTTTGAAGTAATCTCCTCCGGCTGCAATGCACTTGTTGTACCGTTCCAACAACTTCTGGAAAGCCCCATGGAAGTCCTCTTGTGTGAGCATGTCAATGACCTTCGTCACAGCCTCTTTCAGCTCCTCAATTGTCTCATAATGACAGCCTCTGAACTTAGAGAATAACCAAAAGTCACAGGGAGCAAGGTCTGGACTATAGGGAGGCTGAGGAACTGTCTTGATGCCATGTTAGTCAAATAGTCTGTGACAAGGATGGAGTTTTGGACTGGTGCATTGTTCTGGTGGAAATGCCACTGACCCGATTTGAAGAGTGCTGACCTCTTCCGACGGAATCTCTTCCTGAACTCCCTTAAAACCTCAACATAGTAACCCTAAACCTAACCCTAACCGTTTGGCTAATCAACTGTGGTGTATTGACTTTCTTACTCCTTCCACACCTCTCATCATCCCTCACACACTCACTGCCTTCCTTGAATCTCTTATGCCACTCAAAAATTGATGTTCAATTCATGCAAGATGCTCCCAAAGCAGTGTGAAGCCTTGCATACGTTTCTTTGGAACTTTTTCCAAGTTTAAAACACAATTTTATTGCACATCATTCTTCTAAAGTGTCCTCACATCCAGATTGCATTTTTTAAATTCACCAGCTGTGACAATCAGACTTTAGTAGGGTGTATTCCAATTGCTGCTGTAGCTGTTGATTTGAACCTGAAATCATAAAAATTCATCTGTCATCTCATAAGAGATATAGCAATAACATACTGAATTTTCAAGAGTCTACAACAATTTTAAATGCCTGTATAAAAAAGTCTGGAAACTTATTGAAGGCACCATGTATATCTATAAAAAGGATGTGGCATTAAATAACCTCCAATAGTTGATAATGGGAAAATATTGTTTTCTTTCATAATAATATGTATAGATATATATCAAGAAAGAGAGACAGACAGACACAGAGAGGGAGAGAGAGAGAGAAAGAGGGAGAGAGAGAGAGAAAACATCACAAATATTTTGAATATAAACTTTTTCCATATGATTTGTTAATATATAAAATATAGTAAATATATAACATAAAAATATGATAATTCTCTCATACAATTGTATGTATTGTATTGCATGTGTGTGTGTGTGTGTGTGTGTGTGTGTGTGTGTGTGTGTGTGTGTGTGTGTGTGTGTGTGTGTGTGTGTGTGTGTGTGTGTGTTTAAGCGTGCTTGATAAAATAATAAAGACACATTTTGTCAATACAATTCTATTAGGATCCCTTTTAAGTTTCCTGACAAGTGTTTTGATTCTAGGTTGGAGTTGGCAGATGAATCTACAGAAATTGTCCCGAGAGCTTTCAGAGATTTCCTTGGCCTTCTTCAGGGGGTCTTTGCAAAGGTAAAGATTGTTTTGTTTTTTAAGTTTCAGTTGTTTTCTTTGAAGATTCTATTTTCATTGATAGTGTTCAGTTTAAAATTCATTCTATGTCATCAGCATCTCAGTTTAATCCAATACATACTTTTTGCAATGTTGTAAAAAACTTGAAAAAATAAAATAAAACAAACAATCTTTACATTTGCAAACAACCCATGATGATGGCCTATGAAACATTAAAAAGCACTCGGGACAATTTTGGTAAATTTACCCACCAACTCCTATCTAAAACCACAACACATATCAGAAAACTTGAAATGTAGAAGAAAGGTGTCTTTATAATTTAATCAAACATGCTTAAATGAAGCACACACACACACACACACATATATATATATATATATATATATATATATAGTGAGAGAGAGAGTTATACACTGTTTTATATATATATATATATATATATATATATATATATATATATATATATATATATATATATATAGTTTAATCGGATGGAAACTCAAACTTGGTTGAGTCGTCATTATAAATTTATTTCTGTGGAGAATATTATTATACTCTCTGTCTCGTCAAATGACTTTTTACATGCTTTTCGCGAAGTTGCAAAACAAAAAATAAATGAATAAATATATATATATATATATATATATATATATATATATATATATATATATATATATATATATTCATGAATTATTTACCATATATATTTATTGTATAATGTGAAAAAAAAAAACGATCATTGTTTTCTTCCACAATCATATGCATTACAAAATTATCCATCCGAAGCTCAAACATTGGCAAAATAATCTCAGTTGATTTAACATGTCTCGTAATTAGTTTTATCAATTTTCATCAATCAAATTTTACAACATTTTTCTCGTTTGCTTTCCGGCTGATAACAATTTTTTCTGTATTTTCACTCTTCATTGTAACATTGAAATTTTTTCTTTTTTCTTTTCACTACCAACCGCCATTATTCCCATCATCAGATATGATTGGTGCAACTTGAAGAAAAGATGCCATCCAGATATCTTTCAGATACAAGCTGTTCTTTTTTTTTTAAATTTCTTATTCATTCTTTCTAATATATAGACACATATATAAACATAATCCTTCATATATATATATATATATATATATATATATATATATATATACAGATAAATACATATATATAGAGAGATAAATACATACATACATATATTCTTGATTTGTATGTTATGATACATATATATATACACTTTTACGAATGCTCACAAATATAAAAAAAAAATGCGTATTTTTTATAGTCATAAATGTATATATATATACATATTTTCATATATACATATATATATATTCATATATATATATATCTTAAAGTAGGAAGTTCCATGAAGTGATTTGTATTTTTTAATCTATTTATTTTGTTTTTACATACGTGTTATATATATATATATATATATATGTATGTTTCTAGCTTGTTGCTTTCGTCAGAGAACATGTGTGGCACAAGGCATTTTTACTGGGTTACTTGATGAGACTTGAACTTACTCTTGTTTCCTGTATAAATTACCCTTGGTTGGTCAAACTGGTTTATATAGAGGTCTTTGTTCCTCTTTCCTGGACTGTGTGTACTTTGGTCTGCTTTACCTGTCTTTGATATTTGATAGGTTTTTAGTTGTGTGTGTATGTGTGTGTGTTGGCGTTGGAGTAGTTTTGGGTTTCACTAACAGCTTTTTTGGTGTGTATAAGTGTGTATCATGGGGAGTTTTGTGGTTTTACATATATATATATATGTATATAAATATATAAATATTCATTACATTGATTGACACTCAGATATGTACACATGCAAATACAGACATGTATATATATATATATATATATATGTGTGTGTGTGTGTGTGTGTGTGTGTGTTTGTGTGTGTATGTGAAGAAAAATTGATTACAAGGTAATGCAAGTGGAAGGAGAGATTTATTGAGAAGCAAAGTCGATACTATAGCATTTCGGTTCTAGTGAACCATCATCAGGACTGTGAGGGATGATATTAGTGATGTTAAATCAACAATGGATGTTTAAAAAGGCAAAATACAAAAACCTAGTGAAAATTTGTATAACGAGAAAAATTTGACCATTTAATTAGTGAATCAGCATTTGTTACAAAGTATATATATATATATATATATATCAATTCACGAGTCGGGACTATCCTACTACAGTTTCGTCTAAAACGGCTCTTTTTTCTTTTTTCCCCAGGCAGTAATTCGAGATATTGTTATCTGTGAATTCTGGCAGGTTTTTTTCTTTTTCTTTGTCACCATGAATGCTGGTAGATAGTAAATAAATATATATATATATATATATATATATATATATATATACGTGTGTACGTGTATGTATGTATGTATGTGTGTATACAAGGCTCAGTCAATAAATAAGGTGGATTTAGACTGAGATTTTTGTAACAGAGACTGCCGTTTGCAATAGCACATTTTTCAAAGAAATCAAATGTGATGGGTCCTTTCATGTTCCAGAAGTCAGTCTGCATGACCTTCTTTACTTAGCGCTACCCCAGGAACTTTTTCTTTCCCGGAGAGTTTCTGTGTTTCCACTCTCTGAACTGTCTTCTCAACCCATGCTTATTGCGCCCATCTCATATTCGCCCATTTGACTTGAACGCGCTTCTAGTATACGTCACACTTTATTTTTTAGATTTCTCATAATTTGCACCTCACATTCTCCAAAAACTGAAACACACTCTTTGATTTTATACAGTTGTGGTCATGAATAAAGTTTTTTAAAAGTTAATTATTATTTGCCGAGTGGGTAGAGTGTTCGCCAATGGCCCTGGAGACCCGGGCTCAATCCCAGGTCGAGTCATACCAAAGACTTAAAAAATGGTACTTGATACCTCCTTGCTTAACACTCAGCATTATAAGGTATGTATCAAGGGTAAAGTGGAGCAATCAAGGGAAAGGAGTAGCACCCTCCCCTACACCTCTGTGTAGTAGCTATTGAAAAGGGAGCCTTGGGGTCACTCTTTACTACAACTTTACTTGTTTTATTGCCAATCATTCTATTAAACATTACTCATTCCTAAACCTTATTGGTTGCCTCCAGTCCTTGCTGTGACAAAGTGGTCACCTATCCAAATATAGAGCCGGTTACTTACAGCTTAACTTTTTATTCATTAAACTTTGCTTATCCTGGCTTGCATGCAATCCCTACCATATTTACAATATTTACCAACCCCTCCGCTCGGGCAGGATATGACACAAGGTCAATTTTTTCAGCGGAGTTTAACAGGTTTGAATTCAGAGTTTTCTTTCACCTAGACTAGTTGCCTCACCAAGGCTGATGAACCCAGTCTGTCCTACTATTTACACATAGCTGGAGGAAGAATAATTGGATTCATACCCTTTCCCAAGGGTATTAGTGCTATGTGAAATGCAATCAGTCTCGTCCAGGATTTGAACTCGTGTCGCCGTGTCCATTTCCTACAACGATGACCATTACACCATGGGCACCTCCTTGTAATCCCTACTGCTGCTAAGTTGTTACCCATCCAAATACTGAGCAGGTTTCTCACTGCTTAACAATTGTGTCACCCAGTTGGTCGGGGATGTAGAATACACTGACTGCTTCTCTGCAGAGGGGTAAGATCCCCCGCCAATAAGTGTTCTGGTTATGACACTAAAAAATTTGAAGGTAAGGTTCCAGTAATGCTAGAGGTTTGGGGAATATGGAGTACCCCTTCATTACCATTGCTCCCAGGTCCACTCTGGCCCAGAGTGGTAGCACCTTATAAGGCCCTATCTATGGGTTAAATAGAACTAACCATATACTTATGCTAAACTAAATTAATTGAACTATTACTTTTTGACTAAATTAATAGCTTGAAATAGAAATGTTTTTGACAATTAAACTATGTACTTACATTTAAACTGCATGCTTATGCTAAACTGAATTGTTCGAAATGGAACTGTTTTCGACATTGAAGCTCTACTTACACTAAACTGAATTATTTACTATAGAACTGTTTTGTCATTTAACTGTGTGTAAAGAAAATCTATACTTATACTAAAGTGTCTGAATAAACTGAATAGCTTGAAATAGAAATGCTTTTGACAATCAAACTGTGTACTCATGCTAAACTTAATTGTTTGAAATAGAACTGACTATTTGCATAAAAATGGATTTGGCATGAAATAACTTACAAAGGTTGATATGCCATAAAAACCAACCAACCAACCTTATCATTTGTGATCTGGTAGAAACTGGTGTATGACGAGCCCATAATTCTTTTGCTGTTCTCATATCCTTAGCTTTGAAGTCTGGTAAATATGTGTCAACAGTAGTTTTCAAACTGTGGTCTGGTGACCACAGGGGTCTATCATGTTAACAGTAATGGTCCCCATATGCTGCAAGGTTGCCTTGAAAATTCATATTATTTGATTAAAAATAAAACTGTAAATTTGAAATTCTGGTTACTTGTGTACACCTCTGAAAGTTCAGTTTGAACAGCAACCACTCCACAAATTTTGGCTCACTGTGGTTTCCGAGTGTCCATTGTAAATGCTGTTTTGTATAGATGTGGTATTGCAAAAAGTAGCAGGATTTAAACCGCCATTTGTCTCAAAAAGCGGTCAGAATGCTGTTACGTTTTTGTTATGACCGATTATTAAGGGTCAATAAATAAATAAATAACTCAACATGGAGATATGAAGTGCCAGGAAAATATATCCAAGTCTCTGAGGAGGGTTTCCTTGGTTCAACGAACACGAAGACTGATAAGGTGCTTACTACAGCTGCTGCTGCACTCCGCTCTTCCAGCTTAATTCTTGGTTAATATACCCTTTGGGTAAGCCCATTATTCTGGTCATAGGGCAGTTACCTACAATACTTTTACAACAACATATCTATGCAAAACAGTTTTTTCAGCACTTGCCAATAACATGGCCAAATGCACATCTAGACTTGCATATATCTTTGTCAAATATATTGCCTATTTGTGCCAACCAAAGCAAACACATCCCTCTCATTATATGTCATTACTCAGTGTAAATATCCGATGTGATTTTCTTTAAATATTTTTGATAAATTTTATCTTTATTTATATATATATTTTCCCAATCTCTCCACATGATCAGAATGCAACACAAGGTTAATTCTAAAGATGCAAGACCAAATATAGCAAGTGCTTTAAGTGATGAAAGAACATAGAAAATTTTGAATCTGGTAAACAGATATATCACGTTTTTATTGCCTGATGTCTGAGGTGTTCCCTTAAGCAAGTAATTTCCAATGAGACTTTAACAATTTTTTCATCTGCCTGTTCAGAAGTCTCACTTTCAAGCTTCTATGGTGTGAGGATCTGTACATTAATCTGACATTGTGTTACATCCAACCATCGTAGATGGCAGACAGGTACGTGGTGCCTTCAATAAGTTTCCAGATTTTTTTTTTACTGGCGTTTTAAATTGTTGTAGACTATTTAAAATTCACTATGTTACTGCTATACATCTTATGAGATGACTGACTAATTTTTATGATTTCAGGTTCAAATGAACAACTACACCCGGATTGTCAAAGCTGGTTAAGTTCAAAAATGTTTTCTGGACGTGAGGACATTTTAGAAGAACAATATGCCAGAAAATTGTGTTTTTAAACTTGGAAAAAAATGCCACAGAAACGTATGGAACGCTTCAAACTGCTTTTCGCCCATCTTGCATAAATCGAGCATCAGTTTTTGAGTGGCGTAAGAGATTCTAGGAAGCCAGGGAGTCTGTGAGGGGTGATGAGAGGTGTGGGAGGAGTAAGGAAGTCAATACACAAGAGTTGATTGGCCAAACAGTTAGGGTTAGGGTTACTATATTGAGGTTTTAAGGGAATTCAGAAAAGGATTCCGTCTGAAGATGCCAGCACTCTTCAATTCGGGTCAGTGGCATTTCCACCAGAACAATGCACCAATCCACAACTCCAAACTTGTCACAGACTATTTGACCAAGATGGGCATCAAGACAGTTCCTAAGCCTCCTTATAGTCCAGACCTTGCTCCCTGTGACCTTATTCCCTAAGGCTGTCGTTGAGAGAATTTAGGAGATGAAAGAGGCTGTGACGAAGGTCATTGACATGCTCACACAAGAGGACGTCCATGGGGCCTTGCAGAAGTTGCTGGAACGGTACAACAAGTGCATTGCAGTCGGAGGAGATTACTTCGAAGGGGACTAGAGTTTCATGTGTGTACTATCAATAAAAGTGCCCATACGAAAAAAGTCTGGAAACTTATCGTATGCACCTCGTATATTGTTTAGTAACAAGTATTCCGATCTAATTAATGCTTTATATTGACAGTATTCCTATAGCAATATCATTCCCTCTTTGACTTTCTTTATTGTTATGTCATTGTCTCTTTCGTCATATTCGCCATTCCCTCTTTCACTTGCCCAGTCGGCTGGGGCTGCAGAATACACCGACTGCACATCTGCAGAGGGGTAGGACCCCCCCTCCAATGAGTGTCCTGTTTATGACACTAAACAATCTGATGGCAAGGTTCCAGTAATGCTGGGGCTTTGGGGGATATGGAGAACCCCTTTCATTGCCATTGCTCCCAGGTCCACTCTGGCCCAGAATGGTAGCACCTGATAGGACCCTATCTATGGGTTAAATAGAACTAACAGCATATTTATGCTAAACTGAATTGTTTGATTAAACTGAAAAGCTTGAAATAGAAATGCTTTTGACAATTAAACTCTACTTACATTTAAACTGTGTGCTTATGCTATACTGAATTATTTGAAATAGAACGTTTTTTGACATTGAAACTGTATTTACACTAAACTGAATTGTTTAACATAGAACTGTTTTGACAATCAACTCAGTGTAAGCAAAGTCTGTACTTATACTAAACTGAATTAGCTGAATTAGAACTGCTTGACTAAACAGAATGGCTCGATGTAGAAATGTTTTTGACAATTAAACTGTTTTTACATTTAAAGTGCGTGCTAATACTAAACTGAATTATTTGAAATTGAACTGTTTTTGTCATTGAAACTGTATTTACACTAAACTGAATTGTTATATATAACTGCTTGAATAAACTGAATAGCTTGAAATAGAAATGTTTTTGACAATTAAACTGTGTACTCATGCTAAACTGAATTGTTCTAAATAGAACTGATTATTTACATAAAGATGGATTTGGCATTAAATAACCTACAAAGGTTGATATGCCATAAAACCAAACCAGACCAAACCAAACCATCCATCTTTCACTGTTCATTTCTTTACCCCTCTGTTGATTAAATATTTTCTTCTTCACATGAGTGTCATTCTAGTTTGGTTTTATGGCATATCAACCACTGTGGGCAATTCAATGCCAAATCCTGTTTTTACACATGTATTAAATATATGTTTTTTAAACACATTCTGTCTAAAAAATGTCAACAGGTTTGAAGTCAGTTTTCCTTCTTATAGATTGGTTGCCATATAAAGTTTAAAGAGTTCAGCTTGCTCTGCCATGTACCCATTTCTCAAAGAACAATAGCTGGATTTACACTTTTTCTAAGAGTATTAATGTGATGTGAAATGGAAACAGCCTCATCCAGGATTTGAATTCAGTTCTTCAAGTCCATTTTCCTACAACAGTAAACAATACACCACACACGCCTTTATTTTTATTTATATAGCGGTCCATGAGATTTTATTTCTATGTGTGATGGGATCCATGAGATTTTATTTCGATGTATGTGGGGATCCATGTGATTTTATTCCTATGTATGTAGGGGATCCATGAGATTTTATGTCAATGTATGTGGGGGGGGCATGTGTTTTTATTTCTATTTATGTGTGGAACAATGAGATTTTATTTCAATGTATGTGGTTGGGGGCATGAGATTTTATTTCTATGTATGTGGGGATCAATCTGATTTTATTTCTACGTATGTAGAGAATCCATGAGATTTCATTTCAATGTATATTGGGATCCATGAGATTGTATTTCTACGTATGTGGGGATCCATGAGATTTTATTTCTATGTATGTGGGGGATTCAGGAGATTTTATTTTGATGTGTGTAGGGAATCCATGTGATTTTATTTCTATGTATGTTGGGATCCATGAGATTTTATTTCTATTTATGTGGGGGGGGGTCCTTGATATTTTATTTCTATGTATGTGGGGATCCATGAGATTTTATTTCTACATATGTAGAGGATCCATGAGATTTTATTTCTACATATGTAGAGGATCCATGAGATTTTATTTCAGTGTATGTTGGGATCCATGAGATTGTATTTCTACGTATGTAGGGATCCATGAGATTTTATTTCTATGTATGTTGGGATCCATGAGATTTTATTTCTATTTATGTGGGGATCCATGAGATTTTATTTCTATGTATGTGGGGGTCCTTGATATTTTATTTCTATGTATGTGGGGATCCATGAGATTTTATTTCTATGTATGTTGGGATCCATCAGATTTTATTTCTGTTTATGTTGGGATCCATCAGATTTTATTTCTATGTATGTTGGGATCCATGAGATTTTATTTAAATATATGTAGGGGATCCACGAGATATTAATTATATGGAGGTCCATTAAATCGTATTTCTATTTATGTTGGGGTCCATGAAACAGACCCTGAAACAGAAAGGGGTCCCAGCCCCAAAAAGTTTTAAAACCACTCCCCTAAATTTCATTACTCCGTGCAAATAATAGATCTGACTTTCATTGAATATTTTATTCATATTTATAAGGAAGTCCTTGAGATTTTATTTTTGTTTATATGGAGACACAAGATGTAGACCCTAAAATAAAAAGGGGTCTGGGCTTCAAAAAATTTGGAAACCACCACTTTAGAGTACCTGTTTCTTCAAAGTGATCACCCATCTAAATAACTGCTTCACTTCCAGGGTCAACATAAACTAGTGCTTATTTTTACTTGGTCCAGCAAAAACAGTCAAGACGGAAATTCATTCGATCTTTTCATTTTTGTAAAATTGTTTCTTTTTTTTTTTTTTCCCCTTTTTTTTTTTAGATTCACTTGTCATTTAAATATAAATTTTGATGATAAACATTATCTGATAGTTTGTCTGTATTTGACATCCACAGTCATTTTGCTGTCTAGCTTTTTTCTGTTGTCAAAAAAAAAAAAAATGAAAATATTTTTCATCATTTTCTATTTACAGTTGCTGTCCTTAATTTTTAGTGTCAGTAGACAAACTTTCACTTCTCTCTGTAAGTAAAAAAATATTTTATTTATTTATTTGATCTTTTTTTGCGGGAAATATTTTTTTTGCTAGTTTCATATATTGAAATTCTGTTTACACAATAAACTGAAGAAGCCAATTAGTTCAGGGAAAAAATTGGTTCAAGTTATAAGAATAAAGTAATACACCCCCTCATATATATATATATATATATATATATATATATATATATATATATATATTTTTTCAGCGTAGAACATGTGAAAGCACGTGCAATGCCCTGGCTTCATCAGCCGCCAACCAGGGGTGATAACACAGTTTTGGTAGCTCAAGGCGGTACTGCCACTCCTGGTGCTACCAAGCAGCTTTTGTCACCGGACAAGGTATTTAAAAGAATTATATATATATATTGCTCTGTAATGTCTGTTACATTGAGCTCTTGAACAGGAAAATTTAAATGTTCACTGTAGAATAGTTTTCTTGTCTTGATGGAATTACTCCCAACTCCGGTTTAACTGGACCAAATAATACTTATATATATATATATATGCCAGATCAACTAAAAGCAGATTTTTACATTGTACGTTCATCTTCATTTTTAGTGCAGTTTGTGATTTTTAAAAACGTGTTTACTTTTGGCTGTTGATATCATTACACGCTTACAGTAACTGTTTCTTGATGTTACGTAATCACATGGGAATGGTGGTTCCACATGAAGTAATGCACACACACACACACACACACACACACACACACACACACACACACACACACACACATATATATAAATATATATATGATCCTTATAATATATATATTATAAGGATCATATATATATATATATATAGGAGCCATGATACACATTATTGCCCATAAGTACACATCTAATTTTCTTTAAAAGGTAATTTTCTTCTGAATCAAAGAAACTTAGATTTTATTATTTCTAATGAAACATTATACAATCAAAACAGATATCATTAGCTATCATTTATTACCAAAATCTACAGAATTGAAATTTTTTATACATAGATAAAATTGCAAAAATATATATAAAAGAAAATAATTATAAAAAAATTCAAAATAGGATATGAATCTTTCTTTTGATATGCATTTTCTTTGCAACTGCTATTTTATTAAACGTCTATTGTTATTCTAAGAACACATTTCAAGAAGAAGTTTATTACAATTGAAATGTTCAACTTTGACTTTCATTAAAAATTCATCAAATTTGGATCATTTTCTTGTTTCTACTTTTCTTCATAGCATCGGAATTAATTTCCTTATTTACTTCCACATATATATATATATATATGTATATATAAAATTTTAACCTAAATCACGAGTCGAAAATCTTCTACTAAAGTTTCACCTTATCGGATCATCAGGAAGCCTAAATTTGACTAATTCTAAAGGAGAAATCGCCTTCTTTTATTCACCAAAAAAACCACCTAGCTTAGAATTTGCATAACAAATAAATAAATAAATAAAAAATATCTTACTTTAAAAAAAAAAAATCTCTGAAACCTATCCCTAATTATTGAGCAACCACGCCCTTTTGTGTCTACAACTATTTAACACCTCCAATCTTTGGTTTAACATATTCCTACTTTTACAAGATGCAATTGCTAGTTTCTCCTCCATACAAAGCCGACAAATTCTATCCCCCACCCTATATTTACGGCATTTCTTTATTACTTCCCATTTCATTATAGGATCTACCCCTTTGTTATCCTTAAGCTCCCACACGTAACTAGATATAGCAGTGCTATGCCTATACTTCTCGTGCGAGAAACTTGTTTTATGTTTATAGTACCTAGTCTTAAAATCCCCTTGCGTCGACCCAAAGTATATCTTTTTGTTTCTCTTATTATTCGAATCACTATATACTTCTACTTTATACACTACACATTCTTACTTACATTTGCCTTCCAGGGGACATTTAACCTTATCCCTACAGTTACATTTAGCAATCACCTTATTTTTCTCCATACTTAATTTAGCTATATTACTCCTGTTTATTATTCCATTGATGTTTGGCATGCAACTATAACTTAATTTAACACAATTCTTATTAAATATCTTATGTAACTGGCTCCCACTAGGGAAATTTCTTTTTAATAACTTAAAGAATTCTTTGCCTAAGTTATTGGCTACCTCCATGTTATAAGGGGGATTAAACCATAAAATTTTCCTAGGTCTATTTTTCCTTCTTTGCGTGCTACTTTCGTCCCTATCCCAATATTCTAAATTGACCCTATATCCGTCATTCTTTAAAGCCTCCTCATATGCCTGCTTGCTTCGTTCAAAAATTTCCTTGTTGGAGGAGTTATTAGATAATCTATGCTCTATTCCCTTAGGTACATGTTTAAACACCTGTATTGGGTGATTAGATCCCCTATTCACATAACGCAGATCCTGGTTCCTTTTTCTAAACAGAGATACAGTTCCACTATATAAGTTTAAAGTAACATCAAGATAATCGGTAATTTTTAGGTCCGTTGTTACATCTAACCTAAATCCGAACTCCTCAAACAGCTTATACAATCTTTTTCTAATCCCATCACGCTTCTTCGGTGTACTTTTATCCACGATAATCAATCCGTCATTGATAAAGTCCATGGCTACTGGGGTCCATAATCTTATTGATACTATACAATAATACACACAGGTGGGTTTTTTGGTGAATAAAAGAAGGCGATTTCTCCTTTAGAATTAGTCGAAGTTAGGCTTCCTGATGATCCGATAAGGTGAAACTTTAGTAGAAGATTTTCGACTCGCGATTTAGGTTAAAATTTTATAATTGGCTCCAATTGTGTTGAGCACTTTAGTAATTGTAGCATTGCAGAATTCGTGGAGGGTTTTTGGTTTTCTTTTGACCACTGACTGCGTATCCCTTGATTTTTTTCAAGGGGTCGGACGAGGTTGGCCTTTTCTTTCTTTTTGACCCATAAATTTTTTCTTTTTCCCGTGGGCGGTGATTCGAGATACTTTGATCTCTTGTTCCTAGCAGGGTTTTTTTTTGTTTTTTTCTGGTACCGTGAATGCTGGTAGATTAGTAAATATATATATATATATATATATATGTGTGTGTCTATGTAAATATAGCTTTCTGGTTGCACTCGACTACGGTTGCCAATTTTACTTTAAAACTGGCTCATTGGCCTATTGGGTAGAGAGTTCGCCAATGGTCTGGGAGACCAGGGTTCAATCCTAGGTCACATCCTACCATAGACTCAAAAAATGGTACTTGATGCCACCTTGCTTAACACTCAGCATTATGAGGTATGGATCAAAAGTAAAGTGGAGCAATCCAGGGAAAGGAGTAGCACTCTCCCCTACCCCTTGGTGTAGTAGCTATCGAAAAAAGAACCTTCTGATCGCCCTCGACTACAGTTGCCAATATGGATAGTACTCTCCTAAAAAGATAAGCAGTTCCACAGAGTGTAATTTTTTGTATTTCATATTGACTGGGACTTGCATGTATTATTATTATTATTAGTTAGTTGAGGGTCTTTCCAGGACTCTTCTCAGTATTTCAGTGGATTTTAGTTTAGCTGTTGTTTGGATTGTCTCTACTCATCCTCTGATTTCCAGCTCTTCTGTTCCCATTACAAGCCTTTATAGACCATTTTGAGTGTTCTACTTATCATTGGTATCACCGTCACTTTCATGTTCCATAACATTTTTAGTTCTGTAGCAACGTCTGTGTACTTATCTCTGTTTTTGTTTTCTTTGTTTTTTACTCTGTGGTCTTTCAGGATGGCAAAATCCACTATTTAGGATGTTCTCTTCTTTGTGTAAATTATCTCAAGGTCTGGTCTTCTGGCCGCAATTACGTGATTATGATCATAATAATCTAGTCTTTTAATAGCTTTCTACACCAGAATTAGCTGATGATTTCTCACAGGAATTTGAGTGACAGCAAGTGTCCTCAAATCTCCAGGACTCTTCTCAGTATTCTGGCCAATCTTAATAATGCTGTAGTTTGGATGGTCCTTAGTCATCCTCTTGTTGTATTTTGACCTTCGACCCGGCCAAAAATGTCATTCCAGGGTGATGCACCGGAAGGCAGTGACACACTCTAATGGCAGTTATGAGAGGAAATCGCGTGGGCAGAAATTAGCTGATGAAATGGGACGAGGTAAAAAAAAATTCCCATGGTACACTCATAGACTGATGCAACAGAAGAGAGTGACCTGTGAACTGCATGACAGTTATTTCCGCTTGATGACGATCAAACATGCGATTTCAAAGATCGAGTAGGCGACTGAGTGGGCATTGAACTATTATATAACTCAGTCAAGACAGAAGTTGAGTTGCAGTTGGAGATCGGATGGAGTTATAGACGAGATGTGGTAAGGAAAGCCACACCAGGCCGAAGGGGCTCGGGGCCCCTGATTGAGTTGGGGTCCAGAGAAGTTGCTGATAAGATGCAGTAAAGAAAGCCATCATCCAGCAGAGAGCTGAGCCCCTGGGCCTCCGGTTGAGCCTCAGGAGAACGAGAAAGACACAATGTTGACGGCCATAAGAGTGGGGGACAAAATATTGCAGTTCTGTTCGATCTCCAACTCCCTCTCACACGCAAACCTTGAGTAACCCTTTTTGAACCCTTACGATAAAGTGAGAGGTATATTTTGTTAAAGAAGTCTTCGCTCGTCTGTTATTATGGCGTCAGTATGTATCCTGCATGAACATGTATATGAGAATATAACACTCGTATTTCCAAATCCTTCAGTCCCTGTACCAATCCTTTGGTGACTGTCCCAAGAGCATCAATTAAAACTGGTTTCACCGTCAATTTCATGTTCCATATTTTTTCAGTTCTCTAGGAAGGTCTATGTATCATTAAGGATTTTCAGACTATTGTCTTCATCTTTATTGTTATTTCCACAACGTTTCGATCGATATGTCCTCCAGTCTTCTTCAGGTGTTTGTTGTATAAATTTCTGAGACTAAGGGTCTTCGGACTATTATCTTCATCTTTATTGTTATTTCCACATAACAATAACAAGTGGAAATAACAATAAAGATGAAGGCAATAGTCCAGAAACCTTTAATGATAAAAATCATCAATCATCGTCTCAGAAATTTACACTACAAACACCTGGAGAAGACCAGAGGACATATCAGCCGAAACATTGTGGAAATAACCATAAAGATGAAGACAATAGTCCGAAAACCCTTAATGATACATAGACCTTCTTAGAAAACTCAAAAAATATGGAACATGAAAACCCCTAAATGATAAAAATCATTAAGCTTTGTCTCAGAAATTTAGACAACTTAGATCTATGTACTTATCCATATTTACCCAACACCTCCGCTCGGGCAGGATATGACACAATGTCAGTTTTTTTAAGCGGAGTTTAACAGGTTTGAATTCAGAGTTTTCCTTCTCCTAGACTAGTTGCCTCACCAAGGCTGAAGAACCCAGTCTGCCCTACTATTTACCCATAGCTGGAGGGAGAATGATTGGATTCATATCTTCCCCAAGGGTATTAGTGCTATGTGAAATGCAATCATCCTTGTCCAGGATTTGAACTCGTATCGCCGTGTCCATTTCCTACAACGATAACCATTACACCACGTGCACCTCCATGTATGTACTTTTCTCTCTTTTTGCTTTCTTTCAGTATCACCCTGTGGTCAGCCGAAATGGCAAAGTCCACTATTGGGCTGGTTCTCTTTTTTTGTTGACTATCACTCTATTAATTTCCACACTCTAAAATGTTGTAACTAAAAATATGTCATCATCATCTTCCTCATCAACAGAATGGATGTACTTGATTCTATCTCGCCATCTACCCCATCATTCTTGGCAGGTCTGCTACACAGCATCCAGTGTCCACACAAAGCTGTGGGATGTAAGATTTTGCTAGTCAACCCTCACTGGTATGTCCATAAGTAGAAGTCCATCAGAGAATGTTGTTTATGAGTTTGTCCCTGTTTCTCCAATAGTGCACTGCAATCTTGATTGTCACTCTCACTACAATCATATATAAGTTGAATTTATTGTTCCAATTGTTTTCTTCAAATTATTCTAATGGCAAACAGACACTCAAATCATTTTATCTTACTTAAAGTGTTTTGATTATGATACTAAACTGCGTCTGATTAGGAAGCTCTGATCATGGTGTTTGGGAAGTGTGAAGTACCCTTTTAGTGCCATTACTCCTAGGTCCACTCTAACTCGGAGTGGTGGTACCTGTTGGGGTCTCATCTGTGAACCTAATAGAACTGTTCAATCATTTACAAAGGATTGTCATAAATAGTTATTTAAAGCCATGTGGTTGTATTAAAATTGCTCATGTTTGATAGGAATACTTGACAAATGGAATTTCTAATTTAAATAGCAAACGACTTAAACAATTGAAACCAGGTAACTAAATTATTAATATTAAATTTAATCATTTGTGTTTGTTAGGAATACTTGAAAACATTTAATCGCATGCAAACAAATGATTAATAGTAAAAAAAAATGTTATATATTGCCCCTTGACCGAGCCATCAATCAGAGATGCACCTATGTAAATAAGCCGAAGAAGAAGCTGAAGCAAATGGGCATTATAAAAGAATATAGGCAGGTACCGACAGCGGTTGCGAGAGTTGGAGACAGGAAGGCCAAAGTGAGGGACAGCTTGCAGATTGAAGGCTGTGGCCCTCAGCGACCCCCCGATTGGGAAACCCAAGCCAAGATGTGGAAGAAGTGCTAAGTGGGTTCTTGAAGATAACACAGCATGCTATGGTCAAGAGAAGAGGTTGGGACAATATAGCAGTCTGTCCCTGTCTCCACTCATCTCTCACACACCACCGAAACATTGAGAATAAAGAGTGAGAGATACATATTTTTATAAAGAAGTGTGTTCGTTCATTGAAGTTTGTAAATTATGTTTGATTATGTTTCCGTTTATATTTGTATACGTATACACATAGTATACAACAAAAATATTAATTTCAAATCAATACATCAAACAAATTAACTGTGTGCAAGCAAATGATCGATATTATATAAAATTATATCTGCTACATAAGAATACTTGAAACTATTTCACTGATTGCAAACTAATGAGCTCTGGCTACTGGTTTAAAAATAAACTTACCTATATACTATTCCCTGACATATCATATATATATAAATATATTTATGTATTATTCAGTCCAGTTAAACCGGAGTTGGGAATAATTCCGTCAGGATAAAAAAAACATTCAACTATGAACATTTAAATTTTCCTGGTAAAGAGCTCAATGTAACTGACATCACAGAGCAATAATTACTTTAAGAAAAGCAAAAACCGGTCACATTAGGATTATAAATTTATTTCCATCCAATGGATTTCCTCCTGTGTCTATTTTGACTGTAATTATTTTATCCATTAGATCTGAAGAAATCCTGTTATTTTTGGTGTTATTGATTCATATCAATACCCACAACAGGATGGAAATAAATTTATAATCCTAATGTGACTGGTTTTTATTTTTCTTAAAGGTATATATATATACATATATATTAATATGAGGTATTTGACATTGAATAACTTACAAAGGTTTGATATGCCATAAAATACGAACCACCAACCAACCAGCCGACCGTCAACCAAATATATTATCATCAAAAATGTAATCATCTTCATTTTTCAGCCAGTCTTGTCTTTGAGGATTTGAACGCACCAACTGCATTCCTTGCAAAAGGGGTAAGACGCCCCTGCAAAAAGAAAAAAAAGGAGCGGTGTCTTGGGTATAACACTAAATTGCATCTGATGGCGAGGCTCTATTTCCTGAGAGATGATGATGATGGTGATATATTATCTCTCTTCTTGTGTTTTGCATTTCTTCCTGTTAATCAGCTCAAACAAAGAAAGTTTTAAGGAGTGTACAAATTAACTGAAAGGTAAGCATGTTTGTCAGATCCTATAAACTCCTTTGGGGAAGAATCCGAGTCTGCCCCACTTTTTTTAAAAGTCAAAGAGTGCAACTGATGGAAATAACAGGCTCCATTTTGTTTGGAGTCGATTAGCCAGCCTCAAAGTAAATTCTCAGATCAAACCGAAATAGAATTAAAAAAAAAAAAGGAGACAAGCAAAATGGCTGAAGAAAGCAGATGGAATAAATTTGTCTCTGGAGAATGCAGATATTTTCTTTCATTCCGGCTCTCTCGTCTTTATTTCAATGTTTCTTGAGATATATTTTTATTGATGATGTCAGACTCATTTCCATCTTGCTTTTCCTGAATCTTGGCATATGTATTCTCCAACTAAATACTATCTATCTATCTATCTATCTGTCAATTCACATCTATCTATCTATCTGTCTCTCCATCTATCTATCTATCTCCTTTCTTTCTTCTATCTATCTATCTATCTATCTATCTATCTCACTGTCAATTCATATCTATCTATCTATGTATCTCTCCATCTATCTATCTATCTATCTATCACTGTTCATTATCTTTCGTTGGTTCTTTATTGTTAAACACACTGTAAACAATCTTGATATGCAAATACAGTGAAAATGATTTTATAATAAAAATGCATTGAAAATGATTTTTCTATAAAAATGCATTGGAATTGATTTTCTATAAAAATGCATTGAAAATGATTTTCTATAAAAAGGATATGAAAATGATTTTCCTATAAAAATGCATTGGAAAGGATTTTATTGTAAAAATGCATTGAAAATGATTTTTCTATAAAAATGCATTGGAATTGATTTTCTATAAAAATGCATTGAAAATTATTTTCAATAAAAATGCATTGAAAATGATTTTCTATAAAAATACATTGGAAATGATTTTACTATAAAAATGGAAAATTCTTTTAGTATAAAAATTTATTCTAAATGGTTTTAGTGTATAATGCATAAAAAAATAATTTTACAGCAAAAATACATTAGAAATGATTTTACCATGAAAATGCATTTAAACAAAATTTATTAAAAAATATTCACACACACACACACACACACACACACACACACATATATATATATATATATACATGAATGCACATATATGTTTGTGTGAGTGTGTTTTAAAATATGATAGTATTTCATTTCTATTGATTTCGTCTTTTTTTTACCTTGGTTCACAGCAATAAAAACATATATGTTACTCAAGAGAACTTTATCTTCTTGATATGAAAAAGTAAAAAAAAACAACCCAAAATCCAGAGATTAGATGAATATTAGTCTTAATGATTACCGTTAATATAACTCATCTCATTGTGGTGTGTCTTTTAGAAGCTCTCATTGAGCCTTTGTTTATTTTTCTTCTTTCTTTTCTCTTTATTCACCGCGTCTGAATGACATTCGCAAGCATTAAGTCAAGCACAGAAAATGGATACATTCACAGGGTTCGATGATGTGAATTAAGAGAATTGACAACGAATAAAAAAAATCAGACTTCTCTTTTTCTTTCATTCTTTCTTTTTGTTTTTTTCCTTCTCCTTTCTTTAACTTTTCTTCTGTAACATTTGTTCTTTTTTTTTTTTTCACTAGTTTGTGTTTTTTTTTCTTTTCTTTTTCTATTCTTTATTTTCTTTTCATTGCTTCCTTTTTTTTTCTTTTCTTTTCTTTTCTTTTCTTTTCTTTTCTGTATTTCTCTTTTTCTTTTCCATTCCATTCTTTTTTTATCTACCTTTTCTTTCTTTCTCTCTTTGTTTCTTTCTTTCTTTCTTTCCTATCCTATCTTTTCTGATCTTTCTTTCTTTTTTTCTTTCTTTCTTTTATTTTCCCTCTCATTTCTTTCTTTGTTTCCCTTTCCTTTCTTTTCTTTTCTTTTCTGTCTTTCTCTTTTTCTTTTCCATTCCTTTCTTTTCTTTCTTTCTTTCTTTCTTTCTTTCTTTCTTTCTTTCTTTCTTATCCTATCTTTTCTGTTTTCTGATCTTTCCTTCTTTTTTTTCTTTCTTTCTTTTATTTTTCCTCTCGTTTCTTTCTTTTTTCCTTTCTTTTCTTTTCTTTTCTTTCTCTTTTTCTTTTCCATTCCTTTTTTTTTTCTTTCTTTCTTTCTTTCTTTCTTTCTTTCTTTCTTTTCTGTTTTCTGATCTTTCTTTCTTTCTTTCTTTCTTTCTTTTTTTCTTTTTTCTTTCCTTTTTCCTCTCATTTCTTTCTTTTTTTTCCTTCTCCTTTCTTTAACTTTTCTTCTGTAACACTTGTTCTTTTTTTTTCTCTAGTTTGTGTTTTTTCTTTTCTTTTTCTATTCTTTATTTTCTTTTCATTGTTTCCTTTTTTCTTTCTTTTCTTTTCTTTTCTTTTCTTTTTTGTCTTTCTCTTTTTCTTTTCCATTCCTTTCTTTTTTTATCTATCTTTTCTTTCTTTCTTTCTCTTTCGTTCTTTCTTTCTTTCTTTCTTTCCTATCCTATCTTTTCTGTTTTCTGATCTTTCTTTCTTTCTTTCTTTCTTTCTTTTTTCCCTTTCTTTTCTTTTCTGTCTTTCTCTTTTTCTTTTCCATTCCTTTCTTTTTTATCTATCTTTTCTTTCTTTCTTTCTTTCTTTCTTTCTTTCTCTTTCTTTCTTTTTTCTTTCTTTCTTTCCTTTCCTTTCCTAACCTATCTTTTCTTTTTTTCAATCTTTCTTTCTTTCTTTGCCTTTCCTTTTATCCCTATCTTCTATTCTTAATTTCTGTATTTGAATAAATTCTTAATTTCATTGATTTGCTCATTTTATCCTGTTAAATACACTCGTTTCAATACCTTTCGTATTTTGAATGCACTGTATATTCAAATATGTATTTCTAAAAATATATATATCTATATCAACACACACTCATCGTAATCCTTTTCATAATTTCTTAAATTTATTATATATATATATATACATATATATGTATGTATATTCAATCACTGACAGACTGTTTCATTGTATCATAATTCTTCAGTGTGGCTAGACAAGCAGGGATCCAAACCTGCCTAACTTTACACTTGACATGGTATCTAACCACCCAGCCATTTAGGCGACATACATCAACTCAGGAATTATAACGCATATGTATTGGCTTTTGTCTATTTACATTTTGCTCTATTGGATACCTGAGTGCTCAATTCACTGGTGGCAGCCATTAATTCCTTCACCAGAGTTCTCATCTCTTGGGAAGGGAGTGTTAAGAGACATGAACAGTATATATATATATATATATATATATACATTTGAAAACAACATCTGGTGATGGCCTATGAAAGTGCTCAGGATAATTTTGGTAAATTCATCCACCAATTCCAACCTGAAACCAAGACACTGATCAGGAAACTTGAAAGGATCTTAATAAAATGATATAGACAAAATGTGTCTTTATTATTTAATCAAACATGGTTAAATGAAGGACTGCAGCCCAACTATGCACACACACACATATGTATATATGTATATATATATACACGCACACATATATATATATATATATATATATATTACAGGCAAAAGTTTGGGGCCACCCAGTATTTCTTTAAAGACTCATTGAAATGAGGGATATTTTTGATAAAGAAAAATAAAATTTCAGTTACTTTTGTATTTTTGCTTTTGATCTTTCTGCAGAATTTCTCTTGTCTTCTTCCAAAGAAAAAGTTAAAATTTGATCCTGGCTGTGCACAATATATTCACCTGAATTATAAATAATAATATTATATTTTGTTTTAACCGTAAACACCTTAGAAGATTCTTTTTAAGATTAGCAAAATTATCAACAAAGTTAAATGGTTAATACTAGTCCTGAAAGTTAACTTGGCACAGATTAATCTAGAAACAATTGTTGCACTTTACAAGGAACTTTATATGGACAACATGGGAAGATATCTTCAGCGCTATTTAACTAAATGCCTATATATTTAAAAATAAATATCCCCTCAACATTTATAAGTGTGTGTGTGTGTGTGTGTGTGTGTGTGTGTGTGTGTGTGTGTGTGTGTGTGTGTGCACATGCGTTTCCTGGATGCATACGTTATTTTATGTTGAGGCTATGGTGTTAGTGCACATGTCTTATGCAAATGTTAGTACGTATATGTATAAGTATATGGTAGTCTATGTTATTGTGTGTCGGGGGGGAGTATCTGTGTATGCTGTCATATTCTAAAGAAAAGATAAATTTCATTTATTAATTATTTTGGAACCATCAGGCTCGATACTTTTCAAGAACACATTGTATTTAGCTATGTATAGATAAAAATATTATTTCTTTTCTCTCCGCACACACTTATTTACATGAAATCGTTCTCTTATTTTTTTTCACTTGATTATATATATATATATGTATATAAACATGTAAGTATATATATATATATATATATATATATATATATATATATATATATTCATCAGTCCATCTATCTATCTATCTCTCTCTCTATATATATATATATATATAATATATATATATATATATATATATATATATATATAAACATGTAAGTATATATATATATATATAAACATGTAAGTATATATATATATATATATATATATATATATATATATATATATTCATCAGTCCATCTATCTATCTCTCTTTCTCTCTCTCTCTCTCTCTCTCTATATATATATATATATAAGTAAAGTAAAGTTAGCGACCATAGTCGAGGGTGACCCGAAGGCTCCCTTTTCGATAGCTACTACACCAAGGTGTAGGGGAGGGCGCTACTCCATTCCCAGGATTGCTCCACTTTACCCTTGAACCGTACCTTATAATGCTGAGTGTTAAGCAAGGTGGTATCAAGTTCCATTTTTAAAGTCTTTGGTATGACTCGACCTGGGATTGAACCCAGGTCTCCCGGGCCATTGGCGAACACTCTAACCGCTGGGCCAATGTCATATATATATATATATTCATTTATATGCATGTATATATATATATATATATATATCATCATCATCATCATGTCGCGCCGCCGGCGCGGATATCCCTGACCGTCTCTCGCCATTTCTCCCTATCATTCATCGCCTCCGGCAGGTCTTCTGAGTTACATCCCGTGTCCTCACACAGCTGCTGTATGTAGGTTCGTGCTGGTCGTCCCACTCTTGCACATCCATGTGTGGGGGTCCACAGGAGTACATCGCTTATGAGCTCGTCCTTGCTTCTCCAGCAGTGTCCTGCGTGTCTGGTTCGTCGAACTTGTATAGTTTTTGTGATGGGGGGCAAGTGTCCGTATAGTTGGAGTCTCGTGGGGTGCTGTCGCCAGGACTTGTTTAATACTGCTCTCAACATTCTTGTATAATTTCCGTCCAGCCTCCTTTCCAGCCGCTTCGTAAGCGTCCATGTGGTGCATCCATATAGCAGTATCGACACAACCGCTGCCTGGAAGAAACTGCGTTTCATTTTATCAGTTAGGTCCGACTTCCATATGATAGAGAGCCTATCGATAGCTGTCCATGCCTTCGTCAGTCGTGTGTCGATGTCTTTCTCGGTTGATGAGACGCTGCTTCCTAGGTAGGTGAATTTGTTGACTAGTTTCAGAGAGGCTCCGTCTAGTGTGGCAATGTTGCCCGTTTGGTTGTAACACATATATTCGGTTTTGTTTGCATTGACATGGAGGCCAATGCCAGCTGCGGCTCGTTCCAGACTATGCAGTAGTGTCTCTGCTTGATTAGGCGTATTCGCTAGTAACGCCAAGTCATCAGCGTAGTCGGCGTCCGTGATTGTTTTTGCGGGGTACCTTTTGCTTCTTCTCTTAGTCAGCTGGAAGCCATTTTCTCTGATTTTGTCGATCGAAGTCCTAAGCACATAGTCTAGACAGATGATAAAGAGGTACGGGGCTAGTGTGTCTCCTTGTAGTACTCCTGCAACTATGTCGAAGTATTCCGTGTCTCCATCTGGTGAACGTACTTTCATTTTGGTGTTTCTGTAGAGAATCATTATCGCTGCTACGGTTTCTTTTGGTAGGCCGTATGCTAGTAGGATTTGCTCCATCTTCCCTCTGTGTATGGAATCGAATGCCTTGGTAAAGTCGACAAATAGTAATGTCGCCTGTAAGTTTTTTGCCCGAACGCCTTCCAGGGATAAGATTAGAGACTCGGTGGAAGATAGGCAATCCAGGATAGCCTGGCAAACAATAAACGAAGTAAGTGGAAGGAAGAGCACAGCCAAAGCAAAATTGAAAGCTGCAAGCCAACAAGAAAGAGTAAAACTGTGGGAACAGCATTTCAAAAATCTACTAGGAAACCCACCAGAAATAACGGATGAACCGATCACCAGAATTATTAATAAGCAATTAGACGTAAAACTAGGTCCTTTCACCAAAGAAGAACTAGACTCGGTTCTCAGAAGAATTAAAAATAGGAAAGCGGCGGGGCTAGACGAGATCCCCCCAGAAGTGTGGAAGACGAGACAATTCGACGATATACTGCTCCGGCAATGCAACGCAGTCTATAGTCAAAATAGGATAGAACGATGGACGAAGGGATGCATCCTTCCATTCCCTAAAAAAGGCGACCTCGGACTAGCCAAGAACTACCGAGGGATAACACTTACATCCATAGCAGCCAAAATCTCCAATGCCCTACTACGAAACCGCATAGAACCCAAAATA
>OY757933.1:6361957-6429457 GCA_963585895.1 Sepioteuthis lessoniana
ACTACGAAACCGCATAGAACCCAAAATAGACAACATCCTTAGGAAAAACCAAAATTGGCTTTCCGGAGAAATAGATCCACAACCTCACAAATACTGACCATATATATATATATATATGGATATATACTTATGTATGCATATATATATATATATATATGGATATGTCTGCATGTATAAATCTATATATTTATGTATATATATGTAAATACATTCATATAAATATGCATACTATATCTATCTATCTATCTATCTCTCTCTCTCTCTCTCTCTCTCTCTATATATATATATATATATATATATATATATATATATATATATATATATATACTTACATATTTATACATATGTATATATATACATGTATATATACATATATATGTGTATATGTACATCTATTTAAACATAACTACATGCATAACTGTGTGTCAATATATATATATATACATATATATATATATATATATATATATATATATATATATATATTTGTGCACATCTGTTTACTTGCAATCTGTTCCCTAATTTCTTTATTTATTTTATATATATATATATATATATATATATATATATATATATATATATATATATATATATATATATAAGTATGTATATATATTTGCATACATACATCTTTGTTTGTATAACTCTGTGTGTGTGTGTGTGTGTGTGTGTGTGTGTGTGTGTGTGTGTGTGCCCATAAATGTTATATTTTCTCCCCCACCTTCAGATAATTTCTTTCCTTTATCTATATTTACATATATAAAATCCCCCACGCACAGGTAGACAATTATGTGAATGTAGGCAGCAAGTACCCAATAGATCATTTTGTTTCCTTCCCACAATCCATTTTGTCTTCTTCATGAGGAAGACACACGTTATGAATATTTCACACAAACAGCAAAAAAAAACGCAATACATCATCCCAAAAAAGTAGAAAACTCTTCTTGAATCTTTATCATTTATACTCTACCTCGGATAGAATTTATTTCCTTTCCGATTTTATTTGCATAGAAATTTTATTCTCTCGGGTTCCTAACCTTCCCTTTTTGGTCATTTACACGTCATCTCTAGTCGGCATTGAGTTGCTTCATGTGAGATCAGTTGATATACATTTTATTTTATATCTTTTTTTTTTGTCAATTTATGTTTAATGGCATATCAACACTTCTAGTTTATTGAATACCGAATCAAGTTATATATATATATATATATATATATATATATATATATATATATATATATATATATATGTATGTATCACCTGCTGTGACAATCAGACTTTAGTAAGGTGTATTCCAATTGCTACTGTAGCTGTTCATTTGAAGTAGAAATCATAAAAATTGGTCAGTCATCTTATAAGATGCATAAAAATAACATACAGAATTTTCAAGAGTCTACGACAATTTTAAATGCCCGTACAAAAATATTCTGGAAACTTATTGAATATACCATGTATATACATATATATATTGCCATCCACAGACAGACTGTTTCGTTCTATCAGAACTCTTCAGTGTGGCTATATATATATATATATATATATATATATATATATATATATATATATATATATATATATATATGTATGTATAAAAATTCTGGAAACTTATTGAATGTACCACATATATATATATATATATATATATATATATAGCCTTAGGGTTACTATGTTGAGGTTTTAAGGGAGTTCAGGAAGAGATTCCGCCGGAAGAGGCCAGCACTGTTCAAATCAGCTCAGTGGCATTTCCACTAGGACAATGCACCAGTCCACAACTCCATCCTTGTCACAGACTATTTGACCAAGATGGGCATCAAAACAGTTTCTCACCCTCCCTATAGTCCAGACCTTGCTCCCTGTGACTTTTGGTTATTCCCTAAGCTCCAAGTCTGTCGTTATGAGACAATTGAGAAGATGAAAGAGGCTGTGACGAAGGTCATTGACATGCTCACACAAGAGGACTTCCATGGGGCCTTCCAGAAGTTGTTGGAACGGTACAAGTGCATTGCAGCCGGAGGAGATTACTTCAAAGGGGACTAGAGTTTCATGTGTGTACTATCAATAAAAGTGCTCATACGAAAAAAGGCTGGAAACTTATTTAATGATCCTCATATATATATATATATATATATATATATATATATATATATATATATATATATATATATATATATATATATAAATATGTTGAGAAAAAATGCCAAACACAAAAAATGATGAATTCATTAGACAAGAAAGTCGACGCTATAACGTTTCGGTATTAATATTCCATCCTCATGGCTTTAAAAGGTGACATCAGGAGTTGAAGGAATAATGATGGATATTTAATAAAGTACTGGAAATAATGGAGGAAATATGAAAATAAAGAAAGAACATCTAATCATTCAAAAATATATATATATCATCGTCATCATCATCATCGTGTCGGGCTGCTAGCATGGATTTCCCTGACGCTTTCTCATATCATCCACCGTTCCGGGCAGGTTTTGTAGACTACACCCTGCGTCTGCACAGAGCTATTGTAGGAGGTTCTTGAGGTATGACTATTGTTATATATTCCCTATCCAGGTTTATATAATAAAACTCACACGCAGAGCGTATACAATGCAATTGGATGAAAAGTCAAACCTGATTAAATTGTCGTTATAAATTTATTTCACTGAAGAATATCATAGTTCTCTTCATCTCTTAAGCGTGTAAAGACATCTAAAGAGACGAAAGTCTAATGTTATTCTTCGCCGAAATAAATTTTTAATGATAATTTAACCAGGTTTGAGTTTTCTTCTAATTACATTATATATATATATATATATATATATATATATATATATATATATATATAGTACAATTTGATGGAGACTCAAACTCGGTTAAGTCGTCATAATAAATTTATTTCGGCAGAGAATATTAGTATACTCTCCGTCTCGTCAGATGACTTTTTACATGCTTCTCTCTCGTCGCAGAGTAGCAAATGTGGAGTTACAGTTCGTACTCAGAAGATAAAATAAAGGAATCAAAAAATAAAAGATAAAAAGATAAAAATTAGAAAATAAAAATAAAAAAATAAAAAAATAAAAAATAAAAATAAGAATAAAGGTGGAAATCAAATTACAAATTATTTGTTTGTTAATAGCTTGTATATTTTCAAACAACTTGTTAAAGCCTATTTGTTTGCACACAGTTAAGTAGTTTCAAATATTCCTATCTAACACTGCACATAGATAAATGGTTTCAAGAATCCAAATCAAACTGAAAAATTCTATTTAATATAAATCATTGCTGAAAGAGAATACTTGGATTCGTACCTTTTCCAAGGATATAAGGACTATGTGAAAGGCAAACCGACTCATCCAGGATTTGAATTCAGGTCACCAGGTCAGTTTTCTTGGATGGTAATCATTACACAACAAACATCTCCAAAATTAAATCGTATATAAAAAAGCAAAACAAACAAAAAACAAACGAAACATGATAATTTGATAAGCAAATGTGAACCATCTTACAATTGCATAAAAATAATAAAGGACTCCCAGTGATGCTTATCTACAAGGAATGACAGTAATACTGGAGCTTTGGGAAATACTGAGTACCCCTTCATTGCCGTTGCTTCCCGGTCCACTCTGGCCCGGAGTGGTAGCACCTGATAGGGTCCTATCTATGGGTTAAATAGATCTAAACTGCATACTTATGCTAAACTGAATTGTTTGAATTAGAACTTTTTGATTAAACTGAATAGCTTAAATAGAAATTTTTTTCGCAATTAAACTCTGTACTTACACTAAACTGAATTGTTTGAATTAGAACTGTTTGACTAAACTGAATAGCTTAAATAGAAATGTTTTTGACAATTAAACTGTGTACTCATGCTAAACTGAATTGTTTGAATTAGAACTGTTTGACTAAACTGAATAGCTTAAATAGAAATGTTTTTGACAATTAAACTGTGTACTCATGCTAAACTGAATTGTTTGAATGAGAATTGTTTGACTAAACTGAATAGCTTGAAATAGAAATGCTTTTCACAATTAAATTCTGTACAAATGCTAAACTGAATTGTTTGAAATAAAACTGATTCTGTGTATAAAAATGGATTTGGCATTAAATAACCTACAAATGTTGATATGCCATTAAACCCAAACACATAATTATCTCAACATGAAAACTGAAAAATCAGAGCTACTTTAAAGCCTCATTTCTCTGCCAAATCTTTGAATTTCACCCCTTAAGCAACGAGAAACTAATACGAAAATGCCTTACATTGACCAATGATTGGTAAAAAAGGAACAATCTACATGTGTTGGTGTTGAAAACATTATTCTGCCAGCAAAAGAGTTAATAATTTGGGGAGGGTCTTTAGTTTGTTTGTTTTTTTTGGGGGGGGTCTTTAGTTTTTTTTTAGGGGGAGGGTATTTATTTTTTTGTGGGGGTCTTTAGTTTTTTTTGTGGGGGTCATTAGTTGGGGGGCGTTTTGGGGGGTCTTTAGTTTTTTGGGAGGTCTTTAGTTTTTTTTTTGGGGGGGGGTCTTTAGTTTTATTTTTTACTGCAACTCTTGAATCTTTTTTTTCTCACTGATACCACAGTTTTTAATCTATAATAGACACATTGGCTAGCCATGATCTTGGGTACATCGATCAGGTTGTGTGTGTCTTGGTTCCGGTGGTAGACAGTCGAGGCCGTCTGACATGGATTCCGCAATGCCAACATTCATGTCACATGCACTAAGATCAGCATCCTCGAGCCTCAGTGGGCTAGGTTTATCGCCTGGCGCCTGAGGTGCCCGTTTTAAAGGAATGGCCCGAGGCATTTTTGGGCAAGTCAGGCGTGTCTGGACTATGGTCCCGTGACTGGACCCACCTTTAAAAAGGTCATGTGCCACACTCGCCCATTTGGTTGAGCGGGCAAAAAATACCTGAATCTATCCAAGACAAAGACAAGATGAAGAAATGATGATGAGCTCAGTCAGACACGTGTTTACAGAAAATGTACCTCTCACTTTATGGGGGTGTTTCAGTTGTCCTCAAATTAAAATAACATGAAGGGTTTTTTGTTTTTGCTTTTTTTTTTGTAACGTAATTGAACAGCTCATAGGAAATTGAATGAATAGATAAATCATCATCATCATCATATCGTGCTGGTAGCACGGATATCCCTGACCCTCTCTCGCCACTTTTCCCTATCGTTCATCGCCTCAGGCAGGTCTTCTGGACAACATCCTGTATCCTCACATAGTTGCTGATGTATGTTCGTGCTGGTCGTCCTGCTTTTGCACAGCCATGTGTGGGGGTCCATAAGAGTACATCACTTATGAGTTCGTCCCTGTACTAATTTAGCGTAGTACAGTTTCAATATCTAAAACAGTTCCATTTCAAACAATTCAGTTTAGCATAAGTACGCAGTTTAAATGTCAAATCAATATATCAAGTAATTATCCGCTCATTGGCCTAGTGGGTAGAGTGTTAGCCAATGGTCCGGGAGACCTGGGTTCCATCCCAGGTCGTGTCATACCAAAGACTTTAAAATAGTATTTGATACCCCCTTGCTTCAAACTCAGCAATATAAAGGGTAAACGGATGAAATCCAGGGAAAGGAGTAGTACAAAGGAGTAGTACAAAGGAGTAGTACAAATCCATTTTTTATTTTAAACAATTCTGTTTAGCATGGGTACACAGTTTAATTGTAAAAAAACATTTCAATTTCAAGCTATTCAATTTAGTCAAACAGTTCTAATTCAAACAATTTAGTTTAGTATAATTATAGTTTTTATTTACACACAGTTAAATGTCAAAACCGTTCTCTTTCGAAAAAAATGGATTTGGCATTAACCTAGATTGGTTGATATGCCATAAAACCCAAACAAACAAAAAACAAACAAAAGAAAAGTAGGAACCTCTTTACCAACTAACCACGAGTTAAATAGTATCAATGCTGTTCTTCTGCTTTGGCATTAGATAACCCACGATGTTTGATATGCCATAAAGAAGCTAAACTAAAGCTGAGATTGTTACTTATAGTACCTATAGTTAATAAGTATACTACCCTTGAGAAAGGTAGAAACCTCTTTATCAACCAGCAATGGGTTAAATAGTATCCCTGCTTTTCTTCTACAAGGATAGATTTGGCATTAAATAATCTATGAAGGTTGATATGCCATTAAACAAACGAAACCAGAAATAAACTTCAAGATTTCGGCTTGTATTCGTTCTGAATATTCTAAGCGATTATTGACCAGCCTTTGCTTTGTAAGAGAAATAGACACCGTGTCTTTCATTATTTTCAGCTGTCATGTAGGGGCCCGTGTGGTTTCCAGCTATTTGTCTGGATAAGAGGAAATTGTCGTTAACTGTTAATTCAAACTTGAGTGGTACCTGCGTCACTCATTCACCTTCATTTTCTATCTGTGTTAAATTCCTTTTTCCCTGTTCCTTTAATATAGCAGGTGCCCGTGGTGTAATGGTTATCGTCGTAGGAAATGGACACGACGACACAAGTTCAAATCTTGGACGAGACTGATTGCATTTCATATTGTACTAATACCCTTGGGAAAGGTATGAATCCAATTATTCTCCCTCCAGCTATGGGTAAATAGCAGGGCAGACTAGGTTCTTCAACTCTAGTGAGGCAACTAGTCTAGGAGAAGGAAAACTCTGAATTCAAACCTGTTAAACTCCGCTTAAAAATTGACCTTGAGTCATATCCTACCCGAGCGGAGGGGTTGGTAAAAATGAATATAGGAACCATGTTTATGATGCTTACCTTCCAGTTTGAGACATCCTGTTTACCTCAAAACTCCTCTTCAGCAGGTTTTTTTAAATCTTAATTCAGAAGAACAGATCTTGTCATTTGGGATTTTGCCATTTCAGCAAACCACAAAGTGAAAATGAAATAAAAGGAAAAGATAAACAAATACCTAGATCTTGCCAGAGGGATGAAAAAGCTGTCGAAAATAAACGTGGTGGTGATACCTATTGTAGTTGGAGTACTCGGAACAGTTCACAAAGATTTGAAAAAGGAATTGGGAAAGCGGAGATCAAAGGAAGTATCAAAACCATCTTGACTATAGCAATGTTAAAATCAGCTCCGAAGAATCCTAGGAAGCTGAAGAGATTTGCTGTCATTTACACTTCAGTGAAAAACCGACACTATATATATATATATATATATATATATATACAGAGAGACAGAGAAACAGAGAGAGAGACAGAGATAGATAGATAGATAGATAGATGGATAGATGTACTGGTGTATTTTGTATTGGTTCTCTCTCTCTCTCTCTCTCTCTATATATATATATATATATATATTTGACATTGAATAACCGACAAGGATTGACATGCCATTAAACCAACAAACCAACTACCTTTCTCTCTGTTTCTCTCTCTCTCTCTCTCTCTCTATATATATATATATATATATATATATATATATATTTGTGTGTGTGTGTGTGTGTGTGTGTGTAAACAGGATTTGGCATTAAATAACCGTCAAGGGTTGACATGCCATTAAACAAACAAACCAACTACCTCTCTGTCTGTTTATGTCTTTGTCAGTCTGTCTTTCTCTCTCTCTCTGTCTCTCTCTCTGTCTGTCTCTCTCTCTTTCTCTCTCTCTATATATATAAAATTGAACGCTTAAGGCGTTATTAATTCGTAAAACTTCCACAGTGTACGAAAATGCTGTACAGTATATTTCCATAATCCCAATATTTCCTGTCCAATTTTATATGGAATGATAAAATCTTGGTATCTTTAGTTTAAAAGTAAATTAACTTTTTATAAAAAGAAAATCTCAAGAGTGAACTTATCTATGAACACTACTGTATATACGCTTGGTTTGTATGTATGTATGCGTGTGTGTATGTATGTGTGCGTGTATCTATGTGTGTGTGTGTGCGCGCGCTCAATAGAACATGGAAGCTTTTATTTCCACACCATGATCAAAGGGGAAAATATCCCCATCATCTTTCCAACTCTTCGTTACAACACCATATGTTATCAAAATGTTTCCATGATAAGTAATAAGCCCAAGTTTATCTTTTCAGTCTCCTTCCCACTAATAGCCGCGACCCAAGAATCATCTTCATCATTCATCTTTGACTCTCCCATTAAAAGTGTTCATACTTTATTTTTCACGACAAAATCTACTAATACATGCAAAATTCGAATTCTGGACAATATTATTTGCATTTCACACAGCGATAATATAGTGTATCTCAATATGGCGGCTAATATAGGGTGTCTCAATATACATGGAACCCATGTGACTGCCAGTATAGGGTGTCTCAATAAACATGGAACCCATGGGACTGCAAATATATAGGGTGTCTCAATAAACATGGAACCCTTATGACTGCCAATATAGGGTGTCTCAATATACATGGAACCCATGTGACTGCTAATATAAGATGTCTCAATATACATGGTATCCATGTGACTGCTAATATAGGGTGTCTCAATAAACATGGAACCCATGTGACTGCTAATATAGGGTGTCTCAATAAACATGGAACCCTTATGACTGCCAATATAGGGTGTCTCAATATACATGGCACCCATGTGACTGCTAATATAGGGTGTCTCAATATACATGGCAGCAATGTGACTGCTAATATAAGGTGTCTCAATATACATGGAACCTATGTGACTGCTAATATAAGATGTCTCAATATACATGGTATCCATGTGACTGCTAATATAGGGTGTCTCAATAAACATGGCACCCATGTCACTGCTAATGTTAAAGGAGGTGCCCGTGGTGTAATGGTTAGCGTCGCAGAATATGGACACGGCGACACGAGTTCAAATCCTGGACCTGACTGATTGCATTTCACATAGCACTAATACCCTTGGGAAAGGTATGAATCCAAAATATTCTCCCTCCAGCTATGGGTAAATAGTAGGGCAGACTAGGTTCTTCAGCCTTGGTGAGGCAACTAGTCTAAGAGAAGGAAAACTCTGAATTCAAACCTGTTAAACTCCGCTTAAAAACTTACCTTGTGTCATATCCTGCCCGAGCGGAGGGGGTGGTAAATATGACCCATGTCACTGCTAATATAGGGTGTCTCTATAATCATGGTACTCATGTGACCCCTAATATAGGGTGTCTCAGTAAACATGGTACCCATGTGGCTGCTAATAAATCTACTACTAATAATGTTGTGTTATTTTTTTGCTTCAGTTTTGAAAATAGTATACTATAACAACAATTAATCCTTGATCACAATGCCTTGGACAAGAGAGGGAAAATATTTTGCATCACTACTTATTTGGAGACAAAATCATCCAAAACTGTCACAAAGTAGATGCAACCCATTAATATGATAATGATTTATTACAGAGACTAGAAACACAAAAAAGATTGCATGTCCTGGAAGCTGATATAATAACAATTAAAAGAATTACTAATTTGATGTCTCTAGTTCAAAGGGTGAATTTTTTACAAGACGTCTTCCAAAAGACCGCCATTTTACTTGTTTCATTAATACATCATTGTAATATTAATGGGTGGCAACAATTTTGAGACTGGCTGTATCATACGAAAAGTATGACCCCAACTATTCTCACGCCGGCTATTGGTAAATAGTAGGACAGAATGGGTTCTTTAATCTTGTTTAGGTAACCAATCAAGAAGAACAAAAACTCTAAATTCCAACTTGAAAATTGACATTATGTCACATCTTAACCTTACAGACGGGGCAATAAATAGACACACAATGCACACACGCACAGACATGCGCAGGCGCACACGCACGCACATATATGGAGAAAGATTGACAGAGTTGTCCAAAAATGATGAATTTATTAAGCAGGAAAGTCGATGCTTTTACGTTTCAGTATTAATATGCCATCATCAGGACTTTTAAATGTGATAACAAGTGTTGATGGTAGGTTAATAAAATAAAGTTGGTGACCTTTGTCGAGAGTGACCCGAAGGCTCCCTTTTCAATAGCTACCACACCGAGATGTAGGGGAGGGTGCTACTCCATTCCCTGAATTGTTCCCTTGATCCTTACCTTATAATGCAAGGCGGTATCAAGTACCATTTTTTGATTCTTTGGTATGACTCGACCAGAGATTGAACCCCGATCTCGCAGACCATTGGCGAACTCTTTACTCATTAGGACAATGACCCAGGTTGACTTTCCTGCTAAATAAATGCATCACTTTTGGAATATTCTGTGATTTTTCCATTCTTTTCCATTATTTGCTTCCATGTATATATAAATTTGTGTGTGTGTGTGTGTGTGTGTGTGTGTGTGTGTGTGTGTGTGTGTGTGAAGGCACTGAGCTCTTTGAAAGACCAAGAACAACTGCAATTGAGGTCTGGAGGAGAGAATACAGGCAAAGTGCTGAGCCACATTGTCCCAAGTGTCGGTTCCATGACCACACTGTCTTGGATTTCCACAGAAAAATTGTCCTTTTAGACGATCTGAAAATCCAGGTATGATCACTACATGACCCTCTCTTTATTATCCAGCAAGTATGTGAGTCAGTGACAATGTTATACATATATATATATAGAGAGAGAGAGAAAGCAAAGAACATACTGATAGATAGATAGATAGATAGATAGATAGATAGATAGATAGATAGATTTGAACAGACACACACACACACACACACACATATATATATATATATATATGTGTGTGTGTGTGTGTGTGTGTGTGTGTGCAGAGACAGAGAGACAGAGAGAGAACAATGGACATACTAAGATAGATAGATAGATAGAGAGAGAGAGAGAGAGAGAGAGAGAGAGAGAGAGAGAGAGAGAGAGAGAGAGAGTGGATATTCTAAGATAGATAGAAAGATAGATAGATAGAGAGAGAGAGAGAGAGGACATACTGAGAGAGAGAGAGAGAGAGAGAGAGAGAGAGTTGAGTAAAGTTCGCTGTGAATCCCAAGAGAATAAAAAACAACTTGGTATTGATACGTTCACCTAGAAATCGAGCATCATGATTTTCATTAAAAAAACGAGTCTAAATTAAAGGGAGAAAATATCATTTTTATTTATTTATCTATTTATTTATTTTATTTGGGGGGGGTGCTTTAGTATTTTTCAGTACCCTCCTCGTATTAATTTACAGATGAAGGTGGGTGGGGTGGATATTTTGTACTCAGGAACAACGTGAATCAAACAAATTTCTAGAATTTTCAACTATTTATTTTTAGGGGCACTACTTGCAATTTCGTAAATTACCTACTTTGGGTGAGAGAGCTTTTTTCCTTGTATTTACCAAACCCCTCCGCCATTGGCAACATGCGACACAAGTTTAATTTTGTTAGGATAACATTCCGAGTTTGCCAAATAGTTCTACTAATAGCCACTAAGTTTGATTTGGTTGGGTTGGATTTTATGGCATATCAACCATTGTAAGTTATTTAATGCCAAATCCTCTTCATTCATATATATCAAATATATATGATTTAGTTTGGTTGGATTTTATGGGATATCAACCATTGTAGGTTATTTAATACCAAATCCTCTTTATACATATATATTAAATATATATGATTTGGTTTGGTTGAGTTTTATGGAATATCAACCATTGTAGGTTATTTAATGCCAAATCCTTTTTATGCATATATATTAAATATATATGATTTGGTTTTGTTGGGTTTTATGGCATATCAACCATTGTAGGTTATTTAATGCCAAATCCTCTTTATACATATATATTAAATATATATGATTTGGTTGGGTTGGGCTTTATGGCATATCAACCATTGTAGGTTATCTAATGCCAAATCTTCTTTATACACATATATATCAATTATATATGATTTGGTTTGGTTTAGTTTTATGGCATATCAACCATTGTAGGTTATTTAAAACAACATCTTTTTTATACTTATATATTAAATATATCATTTCTAAATACATTTTTTAGATAAGATTTTTAAACGAACTTGAGCTCATTATTTTTTTGCACACAGTTAAATGGTTTCAATTATTTCTATCAAATATGAATAATTCTATTTACAATTAATCATTTGTTTGCACATAGTTAAATGTTTTCAAGTATTGCCATTTAAAACCAACAATTCAATTAAACATCACTCATTTGTTTACACACAGTTAAATGTTCAAACAGATCTATTTCTAACAATTCAGTTTAGCATGTCAACAAAGTTAAATGGTTTCATGTATTACAAGTATCACTAATAATTCAATCAAATATCAGTCATTTGTTTACACACAGTTAAATGATCAAACAGTTCTATTTCAGACAATTCAGTTTAGCATAAGTGCAAAGTTTAAATGTCAAAGAGTTCAATTTATCCCATAGATAGAACCCTATCAGATGCTACCTCTCTAGGCCAGAGTTGACCTGCGAATGATGGCAATGAAGGGGTGTTCTGCATTCCCCAAAGCTCCAGCATTACGGGAGCCTCACCATAACATTGTTTAGTGTTATATTCAAGACACTCTTTGGGAGGGACTTACCCCTCTGCAGAGATCCAGTCGGCATATTCTACAGCCTCAGTGGACTGGACCAGGCCACTAGGTGGCGTGGACAAAATTACATATAAAAAAAGGGTGCACAAAGTCAAATTCCTTTTCGACTTTGACAATGCCATGAAACTGACCTGACTGGTCCTTCCGGAACGCAGATAGTTTAGCCCAAACAAACTTCGTGTCGGATAATGTTTACCATGCTTTGACGTTGGAGGTGCCCGTGGTGTAGTCGTTATCGCCGTAGGAAATGAACACGTCGATACGAGTTCAAATCCTGGACGAGACTGATTGTATTTCACATTGCACTAATACCCTTGGGGAAGGTATGAATCCAATTATTCTCCCTCCAACTATGGGTAAATAGTAGGACAGACTAGGTTCTTCAGCCTTGGTTAGGCAACTAGTCTAGGAGAAGGAAAACTCTGAATTCAAACCAGTTAAACTCCGCTTAAAAATTGACGTTGTGTCATATCCTGCCCGAGCGGAGGGGTTGGTAAATAGTACCATGCTTTGACGTAAGTTTTCACACAGCATCCATTCAATAAAGGACTGTCAAATTATGCTTAGTGGAGTGGGCTATGGTACAGGCGACTTGAAGTTTGTCTTCGGATATTTGTTGCATTGTAGCCACTTGCTACTCAGGTCCTGATTTTACATTGTGGTATCGTCAGGGAACAGAATTTTCAACCACGAACCGAAACTAGCTCCGATACTCTAGATTCTGTGAGTCGTTCCGAAGATATTTTCTGACTGCTACCCACAGCAAGTAAAATTCGCTACTTTCTCTTGGTCGTATAATCAACATTTTCCTTACAAAGCCAAGTATTCGACATTGTACAAGGAGATCGACCACAGAATGCAGAGCCAAAACTCTACTAATGAGCCACCGGTTCACATCACACACAAGCGATGCCAAATCAAGTAATAAACAAAACCAAAAAAGAAAATATACATCTATATCCTTGCCCTTGAGGTTGTAATAATTACGCAGATGCGTATTTCCAATCCTCTTGAGAAAATGTGGCCCTGGAGGTAACCGTGTCCACTTTAAAGAGTACGGATGTAATTTATAGGGCACATTTATGTTAATTAGCCACTCAATTGCCATGAATAGTTGATTTGGGATCGGTTGTGTGCGGTATGGACCGGTGGTCAGTGATAGAGTTTCGACTCTGGGGTCTGTGGTCACTGGTTCGATCTCCCGTGGTTGGGATCACGGTATACACTGCTGATGAGATCTAATAAGGTCGAAACAGCAATGCAGTGGTTTGGTATGCCACGTGCAAGTGTTTTCCCGATTTTTTGGTCGTGGAAATTTAATTTACAAGAAAGAGCTTATAAAAAATGAAAGATTGTCCTAAAGGTCTTTTGGAATAAGTTGAGATTCCTTTATAGAACGAAAATTGTTTGAGTTATGACTAACGTCAAGAGATGGTATTGTGTGCAATACAACATGAGCTTTCTTGGGAGTACATGCCCGCCTATCTGGAGTGAACAGGAATGCACACACTGCTGCGTGCATCTGGTTGTCGCAGTAGAGCCCGAGAGATTTGACTTTTGCGGGCGCTTCTTTTATGTCACGCCACCAAACGGCCATTAGAAATACTATTTGGCAGGCAAGGGATGTGATCCTTGCATATTAAGATACCTTTCAGACTTTCTTTCATACAACTCTTTACAATCTTTTTCTTGTATCTAATTGTTGCGTAGTCAGATACACGAATATGACCATGTGCGAAATGGGTGAAATGGACATCGAATGTTCATAACAATAGAACATATAAAGAACATAGGAATCTCGAAATTCGAAAACACGTAACGACTTCTTGTTCAGGTACGAAACCTTTTTATTAACTTTAAGTTAAAGGTTTCGACGTAAGGAGGAGAGACACAATCTTCTATGTTGTCTTATTCATTTGGCCCCCAACTCGAGCGGCCCCCATCTCGAGCGGCCCCCGTCTTAAGCGGCTCTCATAGGGCGCAAGTTCGCCTCGCGTCTGCGAGCTCCAAAAGTCGACCGTCTTCGTCCGGTGTCTAATCTTAACTCTTACATTCTTCAAATCTCACCCAAACCTCCGCGCGCTTCCGGTGCGTGACGTCACCCGCACCCTGTCACCCAGTATCGTCTCGGACTATTATGACATCTGAGTGACACCTTCATCCGTCCGCGCGCGCCCGCGTTAACACCTGCCTCAATGTTGCACCTAACTAACCCATGTGCTGAGCCGAAAGGTTCTCAGCCTAACTAAACTCAAAGGCATGAACCGAAATCCCTCGGCTATTATATAACATAATGTCATTGTAATATTTGTTCCAGGAAGTTTGCGCAGGCAATAAAATATATTGTTAATTTTTTGTGAATAGTTTCATACAGTTTAGCTCGAGGAAATATTAAACCATGATATATTTCCTCTGCTACCACTGACCGAATTGTTTTCTTCTCACGCTGAAATAATTGTAGCAGTAAGTTATAGTACTCAGATACTAAAAGTTTTAAAATACCAACGTTCAAGTCGTCAATAGTGTAGCCCACTACACTACAAAATATTCTCTTTCTCTCTTTCGTCCCATAATCTGGTTTGCTCATACAGACGTACACATGAAGCATATCTTTTGGCAAGAATAGCTACGTGAAACCCATCCCTCTCCAGGTCTACAACTGGTTCAAATTCAGTTTTCCTTCTCCTTGACTGGTTACCATATCAAGGTTAAAAAGCTATGTCTGCTAGGCTGTTTACCTTTAACTGGAGGAGAGTAGTTGGAAGCATACCTTTCCGAAGATTGGGCATCGCTTGTGTGTGATGAGGACAGATGGCTCAGTGGTAGAGTTTCGGGTCTGCATTCTGTGGTCACAGGTTCGATCTCCAGCTGCAATGTCAAATACTTGGCTTTTATTTCTTGTGTGATGAAACTGGTGTCATGTGAAATTCAAAAAGCCTCATCAAGGATTTGAACTCTAGTCTCTATATCCGTTCCCTATTACTATAACCGTTACGTCGCGAGATTTTTTGTTGATTATCGAGTTAATGTTTACGATTTGATATTTGATATTTGTCTGGTACCCCACAAACACCAAAGTTTGGCACAAGGCCTTTTTTTAATGTTAAATCAGGCGCAGGGCAGTGGTCCACACACGTCCGAGGTTCCAAAAATGCCTTGAACCCCGTCAGCATTTCCTTAAAATGGAGCGAGAAACCTAGCCCCTCCGGAGAAGGCAAGAGCCTCGGGAGACGTCCCCACTGAGGCTCGAGGAGCGCTGGTCTTAGTGCGTGTGACATGAATACCGACTTCCCGGAATCCATGTCCGGCGGTCTCGACCGACTGCCACCGAAGCTAAGAGACACCCAACCTGATTAATTTTTTTTTATGTTCATGCTTCTTTCGAGTATGGTGAGGTTTGGTGTTAGGAAGGATATTTAATCGAGTCTTCCCCTCTCACCAACAACAAATGTGAACATTAGTATATCCAATGGTATACTAACACTTAATAAACGGAAGGAAAGACAAGATAAGCTCATTTTGTACAAATTCTCATATCCCGTTTACTGTCATATGTGTATTCCTTTTGGATGAGTCCACGTGGTGCAATGGTTAACGTTCTGAACATCGTAGTAAATTTACTAATACATTTCAGACCAATTCACCAGAAAAACGAATAAATAAACAAATAAAAACACCATGAGCGTACGTTTCAGTTAAAAAAAGGTATCGTTAACCCGATGTTATCTGGACGATGCCTTTGACAAAAATGAATAAAACACGTCGCTGCACAGGTAAGCTCCGCGCATCCATCTGGTTGAAAAGTAAAAATAAATTTCCAATTTAAAAAAGTCCCTTTTTCAATCAATCATGAACTTTCCTCCAAAAGTTTTTCGGAGCCGATTTGACCCCTAAATTGGCTATAAAAAGGTCAACAAATTAAAAAAAAAAAAAAAACTCAGTCATCTCCGGGAAAGTTCAAGCAGAGAGAACCGTCATGTGTCACATTTCGGATAAGATCAAAGACCGCTGACGCCCACACCACAGACAACCAAGTCCTGCATTTCCAACACGAGACCAAGAACGATCAAAACTTACCAACCCACATCACACTACCATGCCGCAAACAAACAATCCAGCCACCCAAGAACAATTTACACCCACTCACCTCCTGATCCTTATCTGGTGGAAGAAGAGAGACAGTCAAGAACAACCTACACTCACTCACCTCCTGACCCTTATCTGGTGGAAGAAGAGAACCAGTCATAAACAACTTACACCCACTCACATCCTGACCCTTCTCTGGTGAAAGAAGAGAGCCTATATCTCATCAACTATACTGATTTTTATTTATTTAAAAATAAACGAAATTGAATACGTTCCTCTCGTCCGTTGTCTCTTGCAACCATACGCTTGTCTATAACAGTAAAAACTCCAGTCGCACGCAAAAAATGTTTAAATCTGTCCACATAAAAACCTAAAACAATACATATCTTTCTCAAACATATTACTTCACATTTGTATTATCAATGAACAACAAAATAAGTGTCACTGCATTCCAATAAATCCATAAAATCTGACTTCGCTGAAACAATCGACCCTTGAGAAAGGCATGAACGCCCTTAAATCTACCAGCTATGGGTTAAATAGTACCACAACTGTTCTCCTACAAAGATTACTTTGGCATTAAATAGTCCAAGCAGGTTGTTATGCCACGCAACCAAACCAAACCGAATTCCTTTTGAAGAAGAGAACAAATAGCAGCCGATTTGCTGGAGTGTCGATTAGCATTAAAAATGATAGAAATCCTGCACCAACCTCATCACACTTTTGACCCGCTGTGCTTCACCCCCAGGACGAAATCGTCTTTTTAAATCCCTAAGTTTGAGACCCCTGCTCGAGAGGTCGTAAAAACATTGCTTGACTTTTATAAGAATACTTGTATTTGTCTATATTCTATTGAATTATCTATTTTCTATCAATACATATTTTTCTCACCAAACGTTGGGTGAACAAAAAGACTTTCAGTTCTCATAAAGGAAACAATGTACATTCCAAACGACGATGCTTATTGTATGTTTTATTGAAAAACTTTGCTCATGTCAAAATAAATAAATGAATAAATAAAAACTTCTTCGAAAGCAGTTGAACAGATAATCAATATTTGATTTATACTATATTGGGGAAGCGTCTTAATAAGACAAAAAAAAAGACAATTGACAGCACTGTTTTTTTTTTCTTTTTTTTTCTTTTTTTTTTCTTTTTAAGTTTTTTCTTTTTCTTCTTGACTGCAAAACGGATTGTCCATACATTGATCCTGCCAAAATGTGACTGTCTAAAAACACAATTACAACATTCATGATCTTTTTTAGATGGGATCATAAAAAAACAGAGAGAGAGAGAGGGGGGAGAGAGAGAGAGAGAGAGAGAGTTGTAGAGAGAGGGACGCACACACACACACACATAGAGAAAAAGAAATATATACACGCACACACACATACTCACATACACATATATACACTCGGAGAGAGTATCATACGCACATACAGTGAGAGAGAGAGAACGGGAGAGAGAGAAAGAGATAGAGAGAAAGAAAAAGAAAGAAAGAGAGACAGAGAAAGAGAGAAAGGAAGAGAGAGAGAGAGAGAGAGTTGTAGAGAGAGGGGCGCACACACACACTCACACACACAGAAAAAGAAATATACACACGCACGCACACATACATACACATGTATACACTCAGTGAGAGAATCATACACACATACAGAGAGAGAGAAAGAGAGAGAGAGAAAGAGAAAGAGATAGAGAGAAAGAAAGAGAGAAAGAGAGAGAAAGAGAGAGAGAAAGAGAGAGCGAGAAAGAGAGAAAGAGAGAGAGAGAAGGAGAAAGAGATAGAGAGAAAGAAAGAGAGAAAGAGAGAGAAAGAGATAGAGTGAGAGAGAGCGAGAGAGAAAGAGAGAGAGAGAGACACATACACACATAAACACAGAAATGCGCACATACACACAGAAAGAAATATACACATACACAAAGACAGACAGACAGACAGAAAGACAGACAAGAAGACAGAGAGAGAGAGAAGGACAGAGAGGTGGGGGAGAAATTCAGTCCATTACTGAAAGAGAGATAGATAGTCAAAAAGAGAGAGAAAGAAAGAGAGAGAGAGAAGTGCGCACACATTCACACAGAAATACACAGATTCACACCGGGAGAAATGCACACGTATATACACCTACTGAGAAACACATACATGCATGCAAAAACATACACACACAGAAATACACACGGACGCACTTACTCACAGAGAGAAACTAGGGGACTGAAAAGCTCTCAATTCAGCCAAGAAGAGAATAAATGTTTTCTAATTTTATTAAATTTTCGGTGGACGTGTCTATTTCGTTTCGTTTTGTTTCGTTAGGCATGTTTTTGGTATGCCCTATTTTGGCTTTGCTTGGTTTAGTATAGTTTGGCTTGCTTTCGTGTAGTTTGGTTTGGTATGTCATGGTTTGGTTTGGTATGGTTTTGTTTCTTTTATAGGAAGTATAGTCATTCATACGGGCCATTGGCCTAATGAGCAGAATGTTCGCTAATTGTCCAGGAGACCGGGGTTCAATCCCAGGTCGAGTCATACCAAAGACTCACAAAATGGTACTTGATGTCACCTTGCTTAGCAATCAGCATTATAAGGTGAGGATCAAGGGTAAAGTTGAGCAATCCTAAGAATGGCGTGGCGCTCTCCCCAACATTTCGGTGTAGTAGCAATTGAAAAGGGAGTCTTCGGGTCACCCTCGACTAAAGTTGCTAACTTTACTTTTATAGTCATTCATAGATATTGATATATAAATAGAGAGGAGTCCTCGCGCCATAGTTGCTAACTTGATGGACTGCAAAACCGTTGTAAACGAATTTGAGTTCTAGTCACTCTGTTGCACTCACTTTTGGACAAATCCCCTTGGGAAGGGTATGATCCTCCCACCTTACCCCTCTCTCAGCTATGGGTTAAATAGTATATCTGCAGTTATTCCATAAGGATGACTTTGAAATTAAATTACCAACGAAGGTTGATGTGCCATTAAACAAAAAAAAATATTTATATATAGAGAGAGGGAGAGAAATAGAGACAGACAGACAGACAGACCGAGATGAACATAGATAGATTGATAGATATATTAGCATGAACAGATGGTGCCTGTGGTATAATAGTTATCGTCGTAGGAGATGGATACGGCGACACGAGTTCAAATCCTGGACGAGTGTGATTGCATTTCACATAGCACTAATACCCTTGGGAAAGGTATGAATCCAATTATTCTCCCTCCAGCTATGGTTAAAATAGTAGGGCAGACTAGGTTCTTCAGCCTTGGTGAGGCAACTAATCTAGGCGAAGGAAAACTCTGACTGCAAACCTGTTAAACTCCGCTTAAAAATTGACCTTGTGTCATATCCTGCCCGAGCGGAGGGGTTGGTAGATATGTTTAAAGTCCACTTAAAAAAATTGACCTTGTGTTATATCCTGCCTTAGCGGAGGGGTTGGGTAAATATGGAAAGGCATGAACAGATAGACAGATAGATAGATTTTATGTTTCTTTTATTGTTTTTTGTCTTTTCAATATTTTCTGATTTGATTTGCCAACAAATGGCGGCGGGTGGGGTGGGGGGTGAGTATACTGTAAAAATAAATTGCATGAATCATAAATTATACGATTTTTAAATGATTCAATATCGAGTATGTTAGGATTGTTACGAGTGTGTAGCAAGTTAGCGTAAAAAGTTGCTGTAAGAAAATATAGCCTAGTATTGTTGCAATGGGTGAATGATAAATAAATGAGTGCAAACAAAAAACAAATAACAGGAGGTTGAGTTGAACAGAATTTGCCTTTTTTATGTATTTATATATTTTTGGTAATAGTTAATCATTTAAAAATATTATTTATAAAGTAAAGAAAAGTAAAGTTGACGACCTTAGTCGAGGGTGACCCGAAAGTTCCTTTTTCATTACCTATTACATCGAGGTGTAGGAGAGGGCACTACTCAATTCCCAGGATTGTTCCACTTTACCCTTGATACGTACCTTATAATACTGAGTGTTAAGCAAGGTGGCATCAAGTTCCATTTTGTGTGTTTTGCGTATGACTTAACCTGGGATTGAACTCCGGTCTCCCGGACCATTGGCGTACACTCTACTCATTAGGCCAATAGTCTGGTAATATTATTTATACATATGTTTTAGATATATGATTAAAATTCTTAAACAGGCCTCGGTTCAGTTGTTTCACTTATTTTTATCTTATACGAATACACAGTTAAATGATTAAACAGTTCTATTTCAAACAATTCAATTTAGCATAAGTACATTTTTTTGTTTATACGCAGTTAAATGATCAAATAGTTTAATTTCAAGCAATTCAGTTTATCATAAGTACACAGGTTAGATGTCAAACAATTCTATTTGACCCATAGATAGGACCCTATCAGGTGCTATCAGAGGAGGTGCCCGTGGTGTAATGAGGAGGTGCTCGTGGTGTAATGGTTATCGTCACAGGATATGGACACGGCGATACGAGTTCAATTCCTGGACATGACTGATTGCATTTCATATAGCACTAATACCCTTGGGAAAGGTATGAATCCAATTATTCTCCCTCCAGCTATGGGTAAATAGTAGGGCAGACTAGGTTCCTCAGCCTTGGTGAGGCAACTAGTCTAGGAGAAGGAAAACTCTGAATTCAAACCTGCTAAACTTCGCTTAAAAAATTGACCTTGTGTCATATCCTGCCAGAGCGGAGGGGTTGGGTAAATAGGATCAGGTGCTATCACTCCTAGTCAGAGTGGACCTGAGAGCAATGGCAATGAAGGGGTACTCTGCATTATACAAAGCTCCAGAATTTCTGGAGCTTTACCATCAGTGTCATATCATTATCATTAGTGTCATATCAAGGACACTCGTTGGGGAAGTCTTAACTCTCTGCAGAGATGCAGTCGGTGTATTCTTCAGCCACAGCCCACAGGGTCATTTTTAATGTAAAAGCAGTTTTATTTCAAGCAGTTCAGTTTAGCGTAAATACACTGTTTAGTTCTATTTTACCCATAGATAGGACCCTATCAGGTGCTACCACTCCGGGCCACTGTGGACCAGGGAGCGATAGCAATAAAGGGGTACTCCACATTCCCCAAAACTCCAGCATTACAGAAGCCTCACCATCAGATTGTTTTTCTGACTCAGAGATTGTTACAAATCATTTAATGCCGAAGTCAGTCGTTTTGTTAAGATAATAATAGTGTTTCAAGAATTTCTTCATAATAACAACAATTAATAAACAAATCTAAATGACTCATAGATGAGACCCTAACAGGTTCGATCGTACCAGACCAGTGTGGACTTGGAAATTGTAGCAACAAAGGCATAATCCACACAACACAGTATCCCGGATAAAGAACCTCTTCAGTGGATGCAAATTAGTGTCACACCAGGGCCACATCTTTTTGTGGGGGAGGGGTCGTACCCCACAGTTGAGAAAAGAGTCAGAGTATCAATAGGGTTTGGGAATTTATATTTTATAACCTTAGATATTTCATCTTCTTGGGTCCATAATGTAAGATTTGAATTAACTGACTCAATGATACGTCAATTCACTGAACGATATATAGAAATTCCTTGAAATTTACTTGCAAAGTCAGTGTAGAAGATCTCAATAATGAAAAATTAATTCAGGTATCACACCTCACACACACTCTCTCTCTCTCTCTCTCTCTCACACACACACACACAAATATATATATATATATATATATTATGAGAGTGTTGGTTGTCAGTAAATCACTATGTGGTTATGTGTCAAATCAAGTGCAATATAATATGGAGAGTGCTCAATATCTATGATAGAGCTATAATAATAATAATGACAATAAATAAATATATATTATGTATATATATTTAATCCATTCAAGAAACCTTAGGTAGCAGAACAATATTTTCCATGGATTAAATATATATATATAATATATATTTATTTATTATCATTCACACAAGGCAACAACTATACGGCCACCTGCCTCCCATCACGAAAACTATCCAAGTTAGACGAACCAGACATGCAGGTCACTGCTGGAGAAGCAGGGACGAGCTCATAACTGATGTACACCTATGGACCCCCCACATATGGCCGGGCAAAAGCAGGACGACCAGCACGAGCATACATTCAGCAGCTATGAGAGGATACGGGATGTAGCTCTGAAGACCTGCCGGAGGCGATGAACGATAGGGAGAAGTGGCAAGAAAGGGTCAGGAATATCCATGCCTGTGGCACGACATGATGATGATGATGATGTATATATATATATATATATATACACACACGCATATATACTTACACACACACACACACACACACATATATATATATATATATATATATATAAGGTGTGTTCAAAAAAATTCCACAGAAAAGATTTTGTATTAAAACAAACCAGATTACAATTAGCACAGTTGTTGACATCTGATTCTGAGATCAGAATTCTTTTTAAAAATCTTTTTTTTTTTTTCATCGGAGAAGATGAGAAAATGCCAACTTTAATTGATTTACATGGTAAATTCAATTGAAATTTTCTCAGAAAAAACAATTCATCCCCAATCATGCCAAGTGGAAACATAAAAAACTAATTGTTGATTAAAGCAACAACACAATGACTATATATATATATATATATATATATAAAGAGATAGATAGATTGACTGATTGATAGATAGATAGAAAGAGAGAGAGAAAGAAAGAGAGATAATACATACATAAATCCTTCTCTCTCTCTCTCTCTCTCCCTCTCCCTATATATATATATTTACCAACCCCTCCACTCGGGCAGGATATGACACAAGGTCAATTTTTAAGCGGAGTTTAACAGGTTTACATTCAGAGTTTTCCTTTTTCTAGACTAGTTGCCTCACCAAGGCTGAAGAACCCAGTCTGTTCTACTATTTACCCATAGCTGGAGGGAGATTAATTGGATTCATACCTTTCCCAAGGGTATTAGTGCTATGTGAAATGCAATCAGTCTCCTCTAGGTTTTGAACTCGTGTTGCCGTGTCCATTTCCTACGACGATAACCATTACACCACGGGCACCTGTATATATATACATTCGGCAGTATACATATAAATGTATATATATATATATATAGAGAGAGAGAGAGAGAGTGAGAGAGAAAGAGAGAACAAGAGAGATAATATATGAGAGATCAAATATAATTCTTTCTCTCTCATATATATATATATATATCGAGAGAGGGAGCGAGAGAGAGATTATATATATATAATCTCTCTCTCTCTCTCTCTCTATATATATATATATATATATATATTCAGTCGCGGCCATAAATTAAGGAATGAAACAACAACAAATATTTGAATGATTTTTACTTGAAAAATTTGCATGTACATTGATGAAATTTTCCCCAAATATTCTTGGAACAACGTGCATTTGTTACATATAAAGTTTTCTAAATTTTCTTTTACAGTAAATTAACAGTCAATTGAAAAAACAAAAATATACATTTTGCCCTGGTCAAAAATTAAGGAAAGCATCATAAATCTATGTTAGACCAATATATAAACTGAAAAAAAATTCAATATTTAGTGAATTTTCGTTTACATTGAATTACCTCATTACATCTTCGACGACATGAGCTAATTAACTTCTTACAAAAGGTGGTAGTGATACTTTCCCATTCTTCTTTCAGAAAACCCCATAAATCATCAATATTTTGAGGATTTCTATTCTGAGCTTTCTCTCCTATGATTTTCCATACATTCTCTAGAGGATTCACATCTGGACTTTGTAGTGGACACTTCATAACAGCAATTCCTTTCTCTTTAAGAAAATTTAAAACAGTTTTAGCTTTGTGGCAAGGCGCGTTGTCTTGCATAAATATTGGAGTTTCAACTGCCCCTTTGCGTAAATGAGAAAGAGCATTTGGCGAAGAAGTTCTTTATAAACACTAGCATTAGTATTACTGGGAAAATGAACAATGGGTCCTACTCCCATTGAAGAAATCATCCCTCACACCATTACGCCCCACCTCCAAATTTCAGTTTTCTTAACACATTGGGGAGATAAGCGTTCCCGATTTTTACGTCTAACAAACCTCTTACTATCAGATCCAAACGATTTGAATTTAGATTCATCGCGAAAGTAAACCATATTCCATTGTTCCCCTGTCCACAGGATATGCTCTGTAGCAAAGTCAAGACGAACCTTTTGATTTTTCTTTGAAAACAAAGATTTGCAACATGGAATCCGAGCCACTAATTTTTCATTATTTAACCTACGAGAAACAGTTTTTCTAGAGATAGGTTTTCCTATTTGCTCACAAGATGCACGAGAAATAGATGTTGCTGTATCGAAACGGTCTTTTAAAGACATTTTAACAATCATCCGATCTTTCCACTTGGTAGTCATTGGAGGCCTGCCAGTTCTCGGTTTTGGTTTCAGTGTCTTGTCAACTTTAAATCTACTGATTACAAGATAAACAAGGCTTTTTGACCTTCGTACGATACCAGCAATTTCAGGATACGATTTGCCTTCTTCAGGATTTGCCAAAATGAGCTTTTTTTCTTCTCGAGTTAAACAATTACATGCTTTCGCTTCCATTAAAAAATAGTTCCAACGATGTATGACAGTGTTGACTATGAATCAAAATTAGCAACCAAGTTGTTTAAAAATTACCTTAATAACTAAAATTCAACAGCGTTCCTTAACTTTTGACCCAGGCAAAATGTTTATCTTTGTTTTTCTTTTTAGTTCACTATTAATTTATAATAAAAATTTTTTTAGTAAACTTTATACGTATTAAATAAGTATATTTTGGGAAATTTTCGTAAATGTACATGCAAATTTTTTCAAGTAAAAATCATTTAGATATTTGTTGTTGTTCCATTCCTTAACTTATGGCCGCGACTATATATATATATATATATCAACTTACGAACGGGGGGAGAGAGAGAGAGAGAGAATTATATACATGTATATATAATCTGGTAAATATATATAATCGCTCTCTCTCTCTCTCTCTCTCTCTCTCTCTCTCTCTCTTTATATATATTCGGCAGTATATATATAAATGTATATATATATATATAGTCATCCACAGACAAATCTGTTTCGTTCTATCAGAACTCATCAGTGTGGCTAGACAGTATCTCCCCGAAGCTGGGATCGAAACCTGGTTGACTCAAACGTCAAGACAAAGCCTCTAACCATTCAGCCACGAGGAGATATTAGCTGCGAAGTAAATTTTAAACGGTTATGAATCACAATTACTATTGTTTACATACATCCGTTCAACGGCTGCCGAGACCTCAATTCAAATACGAAGAGACTTGCAAAGGCGCTAATGGCAACACGATTACTTCTTCGGTAGTAAACTCGACTTTACAGGGGTAGAATTATATATATAGTCTCTCATATATCATCTCTCTCTCTGTCTATATATATATATATATAAAAGAGAGAGAGAGAGAGAGAGAGAGAGAGAGAGAGAATATATATAAATTCTCTTTCTCTCTCTCTCTCTCTCTCTCTCTATATATATATATATATATATATATATATATAATCCATCTATCTATCTATCTACTTCCGAATAGAGAGACTTAGAGAGAGAGATTATATATATATATATATGATTTGTAAAGGAATGATTTGTAAATATAATTTTAAAACGAGCAACACTGTGAAATGGTTCAAAGTATAGTAGATAATTAAATATTTCAATTTGGTCCTTAAATAAAGGACCCAAATAGATACTGCCTCTCCGGGTCATAGGGGATGTGAGGGCAAAGGTCATGAAATGAGGAGATTCCACATTCTCCAAAATCGAAGACTGGAACCTCACCGTCACATAGATAGATAGAGAGAGAGGGGGGTGATATATGTAGATTAAATACTGGATTATCCATAAACCCACTGGGTATCCACATTAACTGCGACTCACGGCGGTATTGATGTTTCTATTTAAAAAGGAGTGAAGGAATCTAATTACCATTTACTTGCTATCTTTGCTCTATCAAGAATTTAGGGAATCAATAAATAAGAGTTATATTTGATGCCGACAAAGGGTCTACAAAATATCTCTAACTTAAAAACTGAACTGGAAATTGTTTTATTCTCAAAGTTGCTTGGAAGATTTTGGCCTTAAATTGATCAAGAAGGTTTCATTCATCCAAAAGGCAAGTAAAGAAAAGATATGTTCCAAAGTAAAAAAAAAAAAAAAAAAAAACACCCCTCACAATATTATTAAATTGAAAATTGGGCATAAAATTGTTTTATTCTCTGGATTACTCTTTTTAATGCTCTTTTTTATCTATTGCTCTGATAAAAATCACGCTATGATATGCTACTTTTGCCGGGTTACCGTAACTAATATAAAAATATGTGATAGGATGGCATATATATATGTCTGTATACATCAGCTTCATATCTATTCATAATCTGCCAACACGACGTACTTCGAACGTCGATAGATCTAATAAAAGAAAATGGCTTTACACTAAAAAATGCAAGAAGCAGACGATAACCCACATAAACAACTACGAGTGCGGACTACGTAAATGATATAGCACTTCTGGCAAATACACCTAACCAAGCCGAATCCCCGATGAATTGGCTGGAACAGGCAGCAGGTGGAATTGGCCTCCATGTGAATGCGGACAAAACAGAGTATGTAAGTTTTAATCAAACAGGAGACATCTCCACAAAAAATGGTGGCTCCCTGAATTTAGTGGACAAGTCCACCAACCTTGGAAGCAGCGTCTCATCGACTGAAAAAAAATCAATGTGCGACTAGCAAAAGCATGGACTGTTGTCGAGAGGTTATCGATCATATGGAAGTCAAATCTCTCCGATAAAATAAAACGCTATTTTTCCCAGCAGCAGTGGAGTCCATTCTGCAATATGGACGCGCCACACTGACGCTGACTCTGCGTACAGAGACAAAAACTTGACGGAAATTTCACAAGAATGTTATGAGTCATATTGAACAAATCCTGACTGCATTATCTCACAAAGCAGCCGCTGTATGGCCACCCACCTCCTATCTCTAAAATCATCCAAATAAGACGGACAAGGTATACGGGACACTGCTGGAGAAGAAAGAACGAACTCATAACTGACGTTCTCCTATGGACCCCTTCATACAGACGTACAAGTGTGGTACGACCAGCAAGGACTTACCTACAGCAGCTCTGTACGGACACAGGATGTGGTCTAGATGACCTGCCGGAGCGATTGATGATAGAGAAGAATGACGAGAGAGTGAGAATCCGTGCTAGCAACACGGCATGATAATAAGGATATATATACATATATATATATAATTAAATCATGCTGACAGCACGGAGATCCCTAATTCTCTCTCGCCATCCATTCCTATCATCTATCGCTCCTGGTTGGTCCTCCTGGCAGCATGCAGTGTCCACACAAAACTAACGTAATTTTTTGTTCATCAGCTAACACTAGTGCGTGTTATATATATATATATATATATATATATATATATATATATATATATATATATGCATGTGTTCGTGTGTGTGTGTGTACGTGTGTGTACGTCGGTGTACATTTGTGTATGTATCTGTGTGCCTGTGTCTATGCATATCAATATGCATGTACATGCACCCGAATAAATGGCAAACAGGTCTAATTGACTTCTAAATGGAACCTTAATATGTACTACCACTCCGGGTCAGAGTGGATAAGAGAGTAATGTCAATATAGACGTATCCCACACTTTCCAAAGCTCAAGAACTGGACCTTCACTATCCGATGCAGTCTAATACCCAATACATCGCTTTTTTTTCGGAGGACAGGTTCTTACCCCTCGACAAGAGATGCAACGGGAATACTTGAGGGTGTCTCCTTCTGAGAGTGAGACGATTACCCCTAAGACATAAAGAGTGAATGAGAGATACAATTAGAAAGAAAGTTTAGTTTGGTTGGGTTGGGTTTGGTTGGGTTTTATGGCATATCAACCATTGTAGGTTATTTAATGCCAAATCCTCTTTATACATACATATTAAATATATGATTTTGTTTGGTTGGGTTTCATGGCATATCAACCATTGTAGGTTATTTAATGCCAAATCCTCCTTATACATATATATCAAATATATAAGATTTGGTTTGGTTGGATTTTATGGCATATCAACCATTGTAGGTTATTTAATGCCAAATCCTCTTTACACATATATATTAAATATATAGGATTTGGTTTGGTTGGGTTGGGTTTCATGGCATATCAACCATTGTTGGTTATTTAATGCCAAATCCTCCTTATACATATATATTAAATATATAAAATTTGGTTTGGTTGGGTTTCATGGCATATCAACCATTGTAGGTTATTTAATGCCAAATCCTTTTCATACAAATATATCAAATATGTATGATTTGGTTTGGTTGGGTTTTATGGCATATCAACCATTTTAGGTTATTTAATGCCAAATCCTCTTTATACATATTGAATATATGATTTCTAAACACAATTTGTTGATAACATTTTTAAACGAGTCTGTACACATTTTTTTCTCACAATTAAGTGGTTTTAATTATTTCTATCTAATACGAATAATTCTATTTACTTTTAATTATTTGTTTGCACAGGGTTTATTGTTTTCAATTGTTCCTATGTATCGCTAACAATTGAATTAAACGTCAGTCATTTGTTTACACACATTTAAATGATCAAACAGTTCCATCTGAAACAATTCAGTTTAGCATGGTAACAAAGTTAGATGGTTCCAAGTATTTGCATGTATCACTAACAATTTGATTTAACATCACTTATTTGTTTACACGCAGTTAAAGGATCAAACAGTTCTATTTCAAGTAATTCCAGTTTAAATTCCAAAGTACACAGTTTAAATCTCAAACAGTTCTATTTGACCCATAGATAGGACCCTATCAGGTGCTACCACTCCTGGCCAGAGTGGACCTGCGAGCGATGGCAATGATGGGGTACTCCGCATTCCCCAAAACCCCTGCATTACGGGAACTTTACCATCAGTTTGTTTAGTGTTATATCCAGGAAACTCGTTGCGAGAGTCTTACCTCTCTGCAGAGGTGCAGTCAGTGTATTCTACAGCCCCGGCCGACAGGGCTAATGAGAAAGAGAGAGGGTGATTGAAAGTCAGAGAGAGAGAGAGAGAGAGAGAGAGAGAGCGGGATTGAGGGAGGGAGAGAAGTATCCTGCCTAAAACCAGTTTTCACTTGATATTCAAGTAAGTTTTAAACTTTTCCAGAGATGACCCTTAAAATTCCTTAAAAATCTGGTTGAAATCGAGTGAGAAATGGCGGAGCCTTGATTCTACGGACTGACAGATATCTGGTGGATTACGATAAGATATAGATTCTTTGTTTTCATATGTCAAGGATAATTGACTAAACAAAAGGAAATATCTGTGTGGGTTTATACAATTGATAACCTTTGTAATGAGTAGGGTGTATCTTACAGCAAAAGAACTTTACGCTGAATTTAAAAGATGAAAAAGATTTTTGAAAAAAAGATGAAAGGAACCAAAAAAGAACAAATTCTTTCAAAGGGAAAAAATCATATAAAGCAAAATTTAAAAAAGGAAATTGAATGAAATTGAAAATTTATCTGTCTATCTCTGCCTGGTTATTCTATTTGTTTATAAAGAAAAATAGAAAAACAAAATAATCCAAAATTTGAGGAATTTATTGTGAAAGTCGATATTGAACGTTTCGGTTGTAATAACCTTCTTCAGGGCTTTAAAATCCTGAATAAGGTTGTTAAAATAGCGATGGACGTTTGGCTATCCGTCTTTTCATCTCTATCTAGGAATCTATCAATTGCAGTCTGTTCATATCTATCTATCTATCTATCTATCTCAGTCTGATCATATCTATCTATCTATCTATCTATCTATCTATATATCTATCTCATTCGAATAATATCTATCTATCTATCTATCTATCTATCTATCTATCTCAGTCTCTTCATATCTATCTATCTATCTATCTATCTATCTCAGTTTGCTCATATCTATCCTTCTATCTATCTCAGTTTGCTCATATCTATCTATCAATCTATCTCAGTATATTCCTATCTATCTAGCTATCTATCTCAGTATATTCCTATCTATCTATCTATCTATCTATCTATCTATCTATCTATCTCAGTATATTCCTATCTATCTATCTATCTATCTCAGTCTGATCATATCTATCCTTCTATCTATCTCAGTTTGCTCATATCTATCTATCAATCTATCTCAGTATATTCCTATCTATCTATCTATCTATCTATCTATCTCAGTATATTCCTATCTATCTATCTATCTATCTCAGTCTGATCATATCTATCCTTGTCTTATCTATCTATCTATCTATCTATCTCAGTCTGATCATATCTATCTATCTCAGTCTGCTCATATCTATCCTTCTATCTATCTCAGTTTGCTCATATCTATCTATCTATCTATCTATCTATCTATCTCAGTATATTCCTATCTATCTATCTATCTATCTCAGTCTGATCATATCTATCTATCTATCTATCTATCTCAGCCTTGTCAATTCTGTCCATCACTCTACGAAATATTTCCAATCTATAAAGTATACTCAATCAGATCAACAGCCCTTAAAGAAATTTAGAACAAGAAATCACAACTCTCAATGCCTTAATGACAAAATATAATTGATTTATTTATTTTAATGGCATATCAACCGATCTTGGGTTATTTTATGTCGAGAAATAATGGAATAACATTCATTGTTTCTTAAAAGATTTTTTTGGAGTTTGGCGGGGGGCTCACGATCGTATCGAATGCAAATGGTTTTTAAACAGATTTACTTGACCTATAGATGGGACCCTCAAAAGTACAACGACCCTGGAATCAAAGTGGAATTTACCAAAAAAATGCACTCGTAACATGGGGTTGCGTGATTAAGCAGAATTTCCAATATTGGTCTCAAAGCAACCCTCGTGAGTTGCCCGAACGCCCCTAGCATAGTCCTCATGTAACAGTATAGTGTGCGATGTCAGAATTTGGCATTTTGAGTCCGTACCTTTTTGAAAGATGACAATGTTACAGCAACTTAACTCTGAACCATACTGCGTGTTGTGAGACACTTTTCTGAGACCCAGATTTGATGAACTTGACGACAGAAATATTGATTGGTTTCAGCAAGATGGTGCAATTGTCCATATTTCTGGATATTCAAAGGTAATTTTGCGGGAGATGTTCCCCGGTCATTTGATCTCTTTACATAGTGATATCGGTTGGCCAGTCTGACCACCTAATTTGAACCCGTGTAATACTTTTTCTCGGGAAATACCTAAAATCAAAGGTATATACTCATCGCTGTCGAACGATTGAAGAATTAAAAAATGCCATTTGTCGAAAAATTGTTACCATTTCACATTAAATGATCCGTCATGGGCAACTTTCGTGAATGTCTTTATCGGTGCGTGGACAATAGCAGCAATCATTTGACTGATGTAATTTTTAAAACGAAAAAAAAGTGGCATCGTATATATGTTTGGAAAATAAAACCACCTTTTTCATTATTGCTTTTATTAAACCTTCAAATGTGTCAGATCATTTTGAACCACCCTATACCTGCCTCCCATCACGAAAACTATCCAAGTTAGACGAACCAGACATACAGGACACTGCTGAGGAGCAGAGACGAGCTTATAAGTGATGTGCGCCTATGGACCCCCACATATGGCCGGGTAAAAGCAGGACGACCAGCTCAAACATACATACAGCAGCTATGTGAGGATACGGGATGTAGCCCTGAAGACCTCCCAGAGGCGATGAACGATAGGGAAAAGTGGCGAGAGAGGATCAGAGATATGCGTGCTGGTGGCACGACATGATGGTGATGATATATATATATATATATATATATATATATATATATATATATATATATATATATTTTAGTGAATTTATATTTCTATTCTTATTGCTTATTTACAGAAGTGTAGCGAATTTAATAAAACGAAGTTAGGCAACAATACAGGAAGTAACTTTAGTTCTTCCTTCGGACCTCGAAACTTGGGTGGGGCCTTCGAATCTTCTTTCACCGTGAGAATAACGAAATACACAGCTGCTACCCTATAAACTTGAATGGCCAAACAACAAAAACATAAGGTGAACGACAACTCACGTTTAAACCAGTGGAGCACGAGAAAAATTGCGTTTTCATTTCGGCACCTATTGGATCACCGAAGTTACCACGAATCCTTTCACGCTGTCTCTCTGACTTCTCGCCTTCTCGTCTCGAACCAAAAAGGAAAAAAACCGCGCCCCAAGAACGCTCGCCGGGCATGCATCACGAGACTATCGCATCCTCACCCTCCTCCGGCGAGACTCCCTCCGAGTATATATATATATATATATATATATATATATATATATATATATATATACTTTGATAGTAGATGTAATCTGTGCCTAGAAGAAAAAATACAAATAATGATATACCCAGACCCTGAAAAATTATTAAATCAGCGATGTGAATTAATAGCTCGATGTAGACATAGGAATAAATTTTAACTATAGACAAATTATCATAGATAATGTTTAATTAACCAAAACATAGGATTGATATGAGGTTTGAGGTGAAATGAATAAAATAAAATTATATAAAAAGATGACAAGATACCATGTGATGTGTACGTACTTTTCAATGGAAGGGTAACTGAATTAATAGGCTCGAATATAAATTTTGTATTTTAAATTTTAATTTTAAATTCTGATTTTAATTTAAGATAAGTATTACTGTATCCTTACGTAAGGTTATTAAGGAATGTTGTACTTCCCTATATTGTTATTAAATCTGGAGTTATAAGTTGAAATGTTTTTAGAATTCAAAAATTTAAAAAGTTTAATTTACTATAATTCCAACCGGTAATAAAAACTAAAAACCGGAAGTGGGTGAAATGGGGAGGAAACTCTTCACCCCTCCTCTACCCCCTCCTCTACCCCCACCCTTCCTTCCTGTGTCTATTCTGAATTATTTTATCCATTAGATCTGAAGAAGTCCTGTTATTTTTGGTGTCATTGATTCATATCAATACCCATAACAGGATGGAAATAAATTTATAATCCGAATGTGACCGGTTTTTGTTTTTCTTAAAGAAATATATATACATATATATATACTACAAGCAAAAAGGTTGGGGCCACCCTGCTTCGTTAAAAAAACAGGTTAAAATGAGATATATTTTGTATTTTTTTAAAGTAAAATATAAAATTTCATTAACTAAGCTGTGTTTGCTTTTATTTTTCTCTCTTTCCTTTTACTCCCCAAAAGTTTAAATATGGTTGGTTGGTTGGGTTTTTACGGCGTATCAACCCTTTTCGGGTCATTTAACGCCAAATTAAATTTCAAACCATTCAGTTTACAATAAGAATAGTTTTTGTTTACAAACAGTTCAATGTCAAACACTTTAGTTTACTACACAGTTTAATTCTATTTGACCCATAGATAGGACCCTATCCAGTGCAACCACTCCGGGCTAGAGTGAACCTAGAAGCGATGACAATGAAGGTGTACTCCACATTCCCCAAGGCTCCAGCATTACTAAAATCTCACTATCAGATTTTTTAGTGTCATATCCAGAAAACTCGTTGGGAGAGTCTTACCCCTCTACAGACAAGCAATCGGTATATTCTACAGCCACAGCTGATTGGATAAGTTCAAATTTGAATTTAGCTGTTCGCAGAACATTTTGCTAAATGATGAATATTCTATATGAGAAATTTTTTTCACATTTTTTGAGGTTATAAAATTTTCAACTAATATCAACACATCAGGGATTGATCTTGTAATATGGCCCGGGAGACCGGGGTTCAATCCCAGGTCGAGTTATACCAAAGACTAAAAAGTGGTATTTGATGCCTCCTTGGCTTAACACTCAGCATTATAAGGTACGGATCAAGAGTAAAGTGGAGCGATCAAGGGAAAGGAGTAGCGCCCTACCCTACACCTTGGTGTAGTAGCTATTGTAAAAGGAGTGTTTTGGTTGCCCTCGACTATGGTCGCCAACTTTACTTTAACTATTTTCAAGAAACACATATAGGCTAAAACCAAGCTGTCCTTGTTTGAAGAAAAAAAATTGTGCCAATTGTATTTTCATTGGTTTTTCTTTTATTTATTTTCATAATTTTGAAATAATTTGCGCCAAATGGTAAAATCAAAGTTGCTAACCTTTAAGGTTTGGGCACAAACTGAAATTTGATTAAAAAAAAAGTTACACACAAAAAAAATTGCCAAAAAGTATACTTCTAGATATGGGGTATAAATCTCATTACAAAGTCAGATGGAAACTGGTGTAAATGTTCAAAGAAAACGAGCTGGGTCACCAAAAGTGAAAATTGCTGCTGATTATTGAGAGCAAAATATATAGAAGGGAAATTGTTCCCGGGTTAACTGCTGAGTTTAATTTCTCTCGACAGCAACCTGTGTTGCGCTCAACAGTGAAATATCGACTTAGCGGGACGCGGGATTGTATAGCCCCCAAGAAATAAGAAATCCCTGTTACAGGAGAAGAATAAGACGAAAAAGCATAAGAACTAGATATTAAAAGAGTGACAAAATGGGTTGTGAACAGAGGAGTTCAAAATTTGAACTTTTTGATTTTAAGAGGAGAGGGGATGAGAAAAGGAAGCCGGGAGAAAGACTTAATGGTGATTATGTGCTTCTAACTGTTAATCATGGTGATGGGTCTGTTATGGTGTGGTTGTGCTTGCGGGGAGGCCAAGGAGATCTCTACAAAAGAAAAATATCATTTAGTTTTGCAAAGACATGCCATATCATCAGGTCAACGCAGAATTGATAAAAAATCATTTTTCATCATGACGACAATTCATGAATTCTTCTGAATTACGTTAAAATTAAGTCGGTTCAAAAAACAAGGACAACATTTAGGGAGTTATGATTTGGCTGTCTCAATCTTCAGACCTCTCTCTTAGTGAATTAGTATGGGATGGCCTTGAGATTTCGACGAAAATACTCAAAGAGTGTGAGTGGGCTTTTTCATTGTGTGTGTCATATAGTCATATGCAGATTCATGCAAAACACAACGACACAATGATAATAACGACAAGGTAATGAAGACGAGCGACACAGTTTTTAGAAAAAATATACCTCTCACTTTATTTGAAAGGGTTCGAAAGGGTTAATCAAGGTTTTACTGTGAGAGGGAGTTGGAGACCGAAAAGAACTGCAACATATTGACCCCCACTCTTATGGCCATCAGCGTTGTGTCTTTCTTTTTCCCCAGGGCTGCTCAACCGGAGGCCCGGGTGCCCGCTCTGCTGGGTGCGGGCTTTCTCTACCGCATCTTGTCACCAACGGGTCTCCAAACTAACTGACTTCCTGTCTTCATTGAGTTATATAATAGTTCTATCACCCACTCAATATCTTTGGAATGGCATGTTTGATAGTCATCAAGTGGAAATAACTGTCATGCAGTTCACAGGTCACTCTCTTCCGGTGCATCAGTCTATGACTGTACTATGGGATTTTACCTTGTCCCATATTGTCAGCCAAGCCTGCCTACGCGATTTCTTCCCATAACTGCCATCGGAATGTGTCACTTCCTTCCGGTGCATCACTTTGGAATGGCATGTTTGGCCGGGTCGAAGGTCAGTATACAAAATGGTTAGAAAGAACGGCATTAATTTGTAAAGCACTAAATTATCAACAAAAATAAAATCTATGTTTGATAATGTTTCATAGTAAAGTGCATTTTTGTCAAAATAAAAGCAAATACACTGTAGTGACGAAATTTTATCTTTTACTTTAAAAATACAAAAAATATCCCATGGTGCTGTCGGTTGAGGGGACTGTAGAATATACTGACTGCATCTCTGTAGAAGTGTAAGACTCCTCCAATGAGTTTCCTAGATATGACACTAAACAATTTGATGATGAGGTTCGAGTGATGCTGGAGCTTTGGGGAATGTGGAGTACCTCGTCATTACCAATGCTCTGAGGTTCACTCTGGTCCGAATTGGTAGCACCTGATAGGGTCCAATCTAGGGGTTAAATAGACCCAAACTATGTTCTGATGCTAAACTGAACTGTTTGAAGTAGAATTGTTTTTAAATAGAACTAAACTGAGTGCTTATGCTAAACTGAATTGTTTGAAATAGAACTGTTTGTATGTATAAAATGGATTTGGCATTAAATAATCTACAATTTTTAAGTGTTTCTTTAAAGAAATGCCTGGTTTGGTTTGGTTTGTTGGGTTTTATGGCATATCAACCTTTGTGGGTTATTTAACGCCAAATCCATTTTTTGTGAATAATCTGTTCTATTTAAAACAATTCAGTTAAGCATAAGTACACAGTTTGTCAAAAACATTTCTATTTCAAACTATTCAAGCAGTTATATGTAACAATTCAGTTAATTGTAAATACAGTTTTAATGTCAAAAAACAGTTCTCTTTCAAATAATTCAGTTAAGCATAATCACGTAGTTTAAATGTAAATTCGGTTTAATTGTCAAAAACATTTCTATTTCAAGCTATTCAGTTTACTCAAACAATTCATTTTAGCATAAGTATGCTGTTAGTTCTATTTAACCCATAGATAGGGCCCTGTCAGGTGCTACCACTCCGGGCCAGAGGGACCTGGGAGCAATGGCAATGAAGGGGTACTCCGCATTCCCCAAAGCTCCAGCACTGCTGGAACCTCACCATCAGATTGTTTACTGTCATATCCAGGACACTCGTTGGGGGGGGGGGTCTTACCCCTCTGCAGAGGTGCAGTCAGTGTATTCTACAGCCCCAACAGAGTTAAATGTCAAACAGTTTTATTTCAAATAATTCTGTTCAGTATAAGTACACAGTTTAGACGTCAAAAACAGTTCTATTTCAAACAATTCAGTTTAGTATAAATACGCAGTTTAAATGCAAAAATCAGTAGAGTGAAAGAAGCACGGTTTAGTTCTATTTAAACCATAGATAGGACCCTTATCAGGTGCTACCAAAGCTCCAGCACTGCTGGAACCCTACCATCAGATTGTTTAGTGTCATATTCAGGACACTCGTTGGGGGGGTCTTACCCCTCTGCAGAGAAGCAGTCGGTGTATTCTACAGCCCCAGCCGACTGGCCAAAGAAATGCCTGGTAGCCTCAAACACTTTGCTTGTTGTGTATATATATATATATATATATATATATATATATATATATTTACTTGTAATAGCTGTCCATGATGATATTGGTGCTTTTATAAAGGAAGACGTGAAGAATTCTAATAAGCATTATATAATCCAAGTTAAATAATGAATTCCGATGATTGAAAAATAACCCTTGGTATGACTGAGGACCTTAAAACATTAAAATTTATTTGAAAATTGAATTGATTCTTGCTTACTTCTCTAATAGCATTTTACACGTATTGCTTTTTGTAAAAAAAGACCCAATAATTTCCTGTTGTTGCAAGGTTGCAGTTACGAGGATCATTAAATAAGTTTCAAGACTTTTTTCGTATGGGCACTTTTATTGATAGTACACACATGAAACTCTAGTCCCCTTCCAAGTTATCTCCTCCGGTTGCAATGCACTTGTTCTACCGTTCCAACAACTTCTGGAAGGCCCCATGGAAGACCTCTGGTGTAAGCATGTCAATGACCTTCGTCACAGCCTCTTTCATCTCCTCAATTGTCTCATAACGACAGCTTCTGGGCTTAGGGAATAACCAAAAGTCACAGGGAGCAACGTCTAGACTATAGGGAGGTTGAGGAACTGTCTTGATGCCCATCTTGGTCAAATAGTCTGTGACAAGGATGGAGTTGTGGACTGGTGCATTGTCCTAGTGGAAAGGCTACTGACCCGATTTGAAGATTGCTCGCCTCCTCCGATTGAATCTCTTCCTGAACTCCTTTAAAACCTCAACAGACTAACCCTAACCCTTAACCTTTGGCCAATCAGCTCTGGTCTATTGACTTCCTTACTCCTCCCACACCTCTCGTCATCCCTCATAGACTCCCTACCTTCCTATAAATCTCTCTATGCCACTCAAAAACTAATGCTTGATTCATGCAAGATGGTCGAAAAGCAGTGTGAAGCATTGCATACGTTTCTGTGGCATTTTTTCCAAGTTTAAAACACAATTTTATTGCATATCGTTCTTCTAAAGTGTCCTCACGTCCAGATTGTATTTTTGAAATTTACCAGCTGTGACAATCAGGGTGTATTCCAATTGTAGGGTGTATTCCAATTGCTGCTGTAGCTGTTCATTTGAAGATGAAATCATAAAAATTGGTCAGTCATCTCATAAGATGTATAGCAATAACATACTGAATTTTAAATGCCTCTACCAAAAAAGTCTGTAAACTTATTGAAGGCACCACGTATATATATATACAAAACAATTAGAATAAGATTCAAACCTGGTTAAACTGTCATCCTAAATTTATTTCGGAGACGAATATCATTATAGTGTCCATCTCATCAGATTACTTCACACGTTTAATTTGAGCTTGAAAAACAGCAAATATATCTATATATATGTATGGAAAAAAAAGACTTATATAAATCTAAATATTCAGGCGAAAGTAAAGGGGGTTAAAACAATAAAGTATTTAAAAAATTAAGAAATCAGAAAAGGGGTATTTCTATAAATTAACCCATCCTCATTTAAACATATGCTAGATTTTTCGTTGCAGGTGGAATTTTTCGAATAATTGTAATATAATAGCCGAGGGATTTCGTTTTATTCCTTTGGGTTTGGTTAGGCTGAGAACCTTTCGGCTCAGTGCATGAGTTACTTGGGTGCAACATTGACGCGGGTGTTCGCGCACACACAGGCGGAGCGGACGTGTCACTCAGAGATGACGCAATGGCCCAGATGAAAAATGGGGCTAGCAAGTGCGAATGACGTCACGCATCGTAAGCGCGCGGAGGATGTGGGGATTTTGAAAAAGTCAGTTAGTAGAGTTGAGAACTGGACACCGAACGAGAAGGGTTGACTTTCGCTTGCTCGCGGAGGCCTTGGGCAGGTGTCGCACGAGATGGGCGGGGGCAGATGGAAAAGCCAGAATAGAAAGAATGTGTATCTCTCTCCTTATGTTAAAGAACCTTTAAACTCAAAGGTAATAAAAAGTTTCGTATCTGAACTGAGCAGTCGTAAGTGTTTATCGTGTTTCGAGATTCCTGTTCCATGTATATATGTTATGAACATTCCATGTACATTTCGTATATTCATGTATATGGCTATGATACATAATGTAAGCTTATAAACCGGCGGGTGGGGGGATCATTCAATAAATAAAGAGATTCTTTTTTTTTTTAGTTTTTCATAATTTTCTTTTATTTTCTTTTCTTTTCTTTTCACTTTTTTTTTTTTTTTTGTTCATAAACGTAAACTCGGCATTGCTTTGAATTGGTTTATTGCAGAAATTATTTCAATTTTGAAAAAATATTTCTTTTGAAGCTATTCAAAATGGTAGCAAATCAAACAAAGTACTCCAGGCTTAAACAGAGTTCTGTTGTCAGATTTATGGTGGCTAGGATGTGCAAACCATATGAAATTTACAAAAGATTGTTCAATATTTACAGAGCTCGCCTGATACTCACTGAGCGCATCTTGCTGAATTTGTCTCTATTGTTACATATTGACCCTTGACCGAGCCGTTAATCAGAGATGCACCTGTGTAAATAAGCGGAAGAAGATCTAATCGGAAGTAAGTGGACGTTTTGAAATAATATATGCAGTTGCCCGCGGCAGTTGAGTCAGTTGGACCAGTGAAGGCCAGAGTGAGAACCAATTTGCAGTCGCTGAGAGCACGCCCGCCGGGGCCTGTGGCCCATACCAGGCCTCTAGCTGAGCAACCCTGGCCGAGAAGCAGAAGAAGTGCTAAGTGGGTCTTGAAGATAACACAGCGTGCTATGGTCAAGAGAAGAAGTTTTGGGTCAATATAGCAATCTGTCTCATCTCTCCCCACCCTCACGTCCGTCTGTCTCACAAACCACAGAACCTTCAACTCTTTACAAAAGAATAAAAAGACGTATATATTCTTATAAAAAAAAGAAAAGAAAAGAAGCAGAAGGTACCCCGAAAAAACAATTACCGACGCCGACTACGCCGATGACATTGCGATACTGGTAAATACGCCCAACCAAGCCGAAACACTACTGCATAGTTTGGAACGAGTCGTCGCAAGCATTGGCCTCCATGTCAATGCACACAAACCTGAATATATGAGCTTTACTCAAGCAGGCGACATTTCCACACTAGAGGGAACCTCTCTGAAACTGGTAGACAAATTCACCTACCTAGGAAGCAGCGTCTCATCAACCGAAAAAGACATCGACACACGGCTAACGAAGGCATGGACAGCTATCGATATGCTATTGATCATATGGAAATCAAACCTGACCGATAAAATGAAACGCAGTTTCTTCCAGGCAGCGGTCATGTCGATACTGCTGTATGGATGCACCACTTGGACGCTTACAAAACGGCTGGAGAAGAAGCTAGACGGCAACTACATAAGAATGCTGCGAGCAATACTGAATAAGTCCTGGCAGCAACACCCCACAAAGCAACAACTATACGGCCACCTGCCTCCCATCACGAAAACTATCCAAGTTAGACGAACCAGACATGCAGGACACTGCTGGAAAAGCAGGGATGAGCTCATAAGTGATGTACTCCTATGCCCCCCACCACATATGGCCGAGCAAAAGCAGGACGACCAGCTCGAACATACATTCAGCAGCTATTTGAGGATACGGGATATAGCCCTGAAGACCTGCCAGCGGCGATGGACGATAGGGAAAAGTGGCGGGAGAGGGTCAGAGATATCCGTGCTAGCGGCACGACATGATGATGATGATGATTCCTATAAAGAAGTTTTGTCCTTCATTACTTCAACCGTGATACAACACGATGACTTGGAGCGCGGTATCTGCAATTTTAACCCTACTTGACCTTGCCTTATTATCAAGGTTCTTACAAGCTGAGCGAAATTTCTTCAACCATCCGGTTACTGTATGGTAATCAACTATGCTTTCAACCTTCTCACTGCAAACATTTTTGGTTGCTTTCGCAGCATTATGGCCGAGTTCAAAACGTCGAACATAATACCTGTAATTAGCATATATTTGTGTCCTTGGTCAGGTGTTTCTTTCCCAGTTTTAACTGCTTGCTTATTTATTGACCTTGATCAGGTGTTGGAGTATTAAAAAATTTCTTTTGTTAAGTTTTTTTTTCATCTTAAATATAAATTTAAAAAATTTAGTATATTAAAAGCACATAGACATCTCAATAAAAATTGACTCGATTATTTCTATAATATGTATATATATATATATATAGTAGTTTATAATACGAGGACGAGTCAAAAGTTTTGCAATATTTTAGTAGTACTTGCACCGGGCCATTGGCCTAATCAGTAGAGTGTTCGCCAGTGCTCCGTGAGACCGGGGTTCAACTCCAGGTCGAGTCATACCAAAGACTAAAAAATGGTACTTGATGCCTTCTTAGAGAAGATAGGGATCAAGGGTAAAGTGTAGCAATCAAGGGAAAGAAGAAGTGCCCTCCCCTCACCTTGGTGTAGTAGCTATCTAAAAAGGAGCCTTCGGGTTACCACCGACTAAGGGAGACAACTTTACTTTTACTAGTAGTACTTATACATGGCTTTTTCTATAATACTAGACTGAGTCAAAAGTCTTGCAATATTTTGGTAGCATGAAGCATAATTCAGCAACTCTGGATGTTTTTTGTCAAGGTTGTGAAGATAAACCTCACTGGAGCAACTGTTATCACCTGATACTCTCCAAGTACTATTCAATAGATTTGCCTCTGTGGCTTGGAGAATCTAGTTTTAGAAAATAATTAATGACATCTGGGTAAAAACAGAAACGTATCAGTAGCGAGTTCTGATTGGTTGAAGGAGACTCAAACGGTAAAGACGTTAAAAGTGGGCGCAGGATAAAAAAAAGCAGAAAAAGGGTTTAGTTGGTGGTCGGACGCGACAAGGTAAAAGCAATCAGTTGGACACCAGACACGACGATGTGAAGATAGTCGAAATTTGCGGCCTCCATTTTGAGGTGAGCTCCGAAAAGGGGTTTCACACCCAGATATGAACTTGTAAGGACGGGCCCCGTTAGGAAGCACGTATAAGAACTACAATAGAAAACGTGAAAGAAAATTCAAGGTCTGCCTTTGCTCTCTTTCTCCTCGCGAAATTTTGATTCTTTTTGTCTGCCTAACGCGGTTGACTCTGTTTTCACTCATGTTTCCCTCTTCCCGACGACTACAAAAAAGTATAATAGCGAATAAACCTTTATATCAGCGAACCACGACGGGGTTTTTGTGTTTCATAACCTTTTTCTCACAGCGAGGTTATCACGAGGTCCGACTGACACTTAAGACGTCCCTGGCTTTTGCTGGGCGGTCTGGCGTTCGTGTCGGATGGGGTATCGAAATCAATGGCAGATTCGAGGCCGAAAGGCCCCCAATTTCGGTTGGGCTACCTTCGGGTGGGCAAGCTGCAAACTTTGTCCCCTATGTATAGCACTAAACCTTGTCGTCTAGTTCCAGCTATAACGTGCCCGGATCCAGATATGGATTCGTGAAACTACTTGGCTCATTATACCCACATTGCACTTAGTGGGTCAATGAGTAGCATAGACAAGCAGGGTTCGAGTCTCGGCTTGTTCCCGACCTTCCTCTCCCCTTTATGTCCATTTTAATAGGCCTTCGGGCTTTTGACCTTGTGTCAAGTCCTGTCTGGTGGGAGGCAGCGACAAATAACTTAAGACGTAGTGCTACCGGCATAAACCCGTTCGATACATGGTGATACCAATGTCTATGCGTAGTAGAGAGTAGCACAAACGTCTATTGAGACCGTACCAGCAAAACTTTTATTGAACACAATATTGTTTCAAACTTCTATTTGTGCCATGTAATACTATAACCGTCCATTTGGTGTGCAACGGTATAGTTTTAAGCTGGCCTGATTGTTGGGATGTTTGGGGGAGGGTCAAGAAAACGGGGGTACAAGCCGTCCATAATTTGGTATTTAGAGATTCGCCAAACAGCAGCAAATTGGACAATCAGAGCCGCGTAGAAGCATATAAGGAAGGGGCGAATTATCCTCAACATTTACATCAAATTATACAGCCACCAACAGATCTAAGTGACGATATGGATTTCGTAGAAAGAACGCAATCGTCTTCGCCGAGTTGTTCCAATATTTGGATGACAAAAGTTTATCGTTAGTAATGAGGGATGCGAAAGACATTAAGAACATTAAAGGAACAATATTTATCAAAAACCGGCTCATTGGTCTAGTGGCTAGAGTGTTCGCCAATGGTCCGGGAGCCCTGGGTTCAATCCTAGGTCGACTAAAAAAAAATGGTACTTGATACTTCCTTGCTTAACACTCAGCAATATAAGGTACGTATCAAGGTTAAGTGGAGCAATCCAGGGAAAGGAGTAGCGCCCTTCCCTACACCTCGGTGTAGTAGCTATTGAAAAGGGAGCCTTCTGGTCGCACTGGACTACATAAAACATTGGAATCCCGAAACACGAAAAACACTTACGACTTCTTAGTTCATGTACGAAACTTTTTATTACCTTAGAGTTTAAAGGTTCTTTGACATAAGGAGAGAGATACACATTCTTTCTATTCTGGCTTTTTCATCTTCCCTCCATCTCGTACATAGAACGTTCATAACATATATACATAGAACATAGGAATCTCGAAACACGAAAAACACTTACGACTTCTCAGTTCAGGTACGAAACTTTTTATTACCTTTGAGTTTAAAGGTTTTCGACATAAGGAGAGAGATACACATTCTTTCTATTCAGGCGTCCGCGTGAACACCTGCGTTAATGTTGCACCTAAGTAACTCATGCACTGAGCTGAAAGGTTCTCAGCCTAACTAAACCCAAAGGCATAAAACGAAATCCCTCGGCCATTATATTACATTCAGGGCTACATCCCGCATGGGCACAGAGCTGCTGTATGTAGGTTGTAGCTTGTCGTCCTGCCTTTGCTCGTCCATGTGAAGTGGTCCACAGGAGTACATCACTTATGAGTTCGTCCTTACTTCTCCAACAGTGTCCTGCGTGTCTGATTCCTCTTAGTGGGATAGTTTTCGTGATGGAAGGTAAGTGGCCGAACAGCTGCTGCTTTTTCGAGTGTTGCCTCCACGACTTGTTCAATATTGCTCGCAACATTTTTGTGTAATTGCCGTCAAGCTTTTTCTCTATCCGTTTACTTAGCGTCCATGTAGTGCATCCAGATAGCAGTGTCGACATGAACTCTGCTTGGAAGAAACTGCGTTTCATTTAATCGGTCAGGTCTGACTTCCATATGACCGATAGTCAATCATTAGCTGTCCATGCCTTTGCAAGTCGCGTGTTGATATCTGTCTCGGTTGATGAGAATGACTCACATGCTAACATGGCTGCCTTCTAGAGTCTTTTGGGGAAAAGCAAGCCAGCTAAGCTTACCTCATTTATAGGAGAGTACCTAATGCAGCAGGTGGGTTGGTCCATTTTGCTAGGATAGACCGGCCCAACACATTTGCATAAGTGGTGTCTATTCACCCATATGTTCACCCGGTAAATGGCAGTGTGGACCAGTCTACTTGTGTGTCAGACGATTTTCAAGTTAACCAATATTCTACCCTTCCAAGGTAGGCGAACCCGTCAACAAAAACTCTGAAAGTTACGTGATATACGTACCAAAATACTGCAAAATCTTTGACACACCTTAGCGTTGGATCAAATTATTTTGTTTATAATCAAAACTATTCCATATTCACAAATCATATTACAAATCCTCTTACACCTCTGTATACTTCAAACAAAAAGAATTTTGTTTCATCAGCAGTTTTTATTCATTTTATCTAAAATAACAGTTAGAATATAGACACTTATTTAAAAACAACAATAGTATAGTGTTAAGATCTCCTGAAATTTTTAATTCAAGAAAGGTATTACAACAGAAGGAAAGAAAAAGAAATGAATTTATATTGAAAATACAAAAGTCGATGGTGTTGTTTATTCATACTAGTGTAGGGAATAAATAAATAAATAAATAAATAAAAATGTTAATTGAATTAAAAAATAAAATTATTGAAATATGCTGAAACTCCCAGAGGCCTCAGACAGGAAAAACGGGTGACTCATCCATAAAGAAAAAGGGACCTCCTGACAAAAGGAGGAAGCTTATTCTTTTTCAACAGTGACCAGCGGAGTAACCACACCTTGCTAACTAGTCGGACGCCACGCGTTCGTCTTTGGACGACGCGTTGGCTAGTCCTTTCACTAGTAGCACCCGTCTCGGTTAACAGTATGCCAAAATATAAAAAGCTACAAAATGGACCTTTAAAACACCACATGAGGACACGCATATACCAAGAAACGATTAACGTATTTTTAAACACCTTGACTGGGAGATTCAACCATTTCAATTGTATTCAGGGAAAATTCCCTCACCCATAGAATAGTTGTTGAACCCAGGAAATAAAGGAAAAATAAAAATAAAAACGTCTTCGTCTCCCATCTGTTGCTGTCTTCTTTCGTATAATTCTTTTTGGGCCTTCTTGTTCAAGGAGTTACATCAACAAGCCAACGTGGGTTAAAAATAGAATAACAGAATGGAGTCCTAAAAACGGTAAGACAGCTTGCCCTGACCTCAGTCTGACCCCACACAAGTACCTCAAGTTCTCTACATTTCTTTCAACATTTAGACAAGCTGTTTTATAAAAACAAACAATGACTGCATATACAAAAGGTCTTAATTTATTATCCATTCAATAATTCATCACATTAAAATATTGCTTAAGGTTATTGATCAGACAAGAACCAATGAATTTAAGGTGCAAATAAAAAGCATTAAAAGAATTAATTAATTTAAATAAAAATTAATATTTTAAAAAGATTTTATTCAGGTTTAAACTGATTAGCAACCTTATCTTTATTTGTTTTATCAAAATATCATATGCAATAATCGCAACAACAGAACGGAGCTAGAGACTGGAAAGTTTCAGCAGATGTCAAGACATCTCTACAATTTCCAGTTCACATTATTCAAACAGAAAAGCGGCCGGACATTGTAGCATGGTCCGATTCAAAGAAGAGTGTCCTCCTCATAGAATTGACTGTCCCCTGGGAAGAAAACCGGGAGGAAGCACACGAGCGGAAGAAAAACCACTACGAGACACTGCGTGCCGACTGCGTGGAAAAGGGTTGGATATGCCATGTGATTCATATTGAGGTTGGTTGTCGTGGTTTTCTATGTCACTCGGTCATTTCGTTTCTTTCAAAAATAGGAATCACTGGCCGCAGTTTGAAAGTTGTCTCAAATCGTCTTCAGACCGCGGTGCAATATGCATCAAGTTGGATTTGGTCGAAAGCGAGAACGTTTTCAACATGAAGGAAATACACGCGGAACCACCTTTCCCGTGTGATTACGTTAGAAACGGTTACAGTAAACGCGTAATAACATCAACCGTCGAAAGTAAAGGCGTTTTTTTTTTTTTTTTTTTTTTTTTTTTTTTAATCATAAACTGCACACTAAAAAGAAGATTGACGTCTAATGAAGTCTCTGCTCTTAATTGATCTGGCGTATATATATATAATTCTCTTAATACCCTGTCCTGTGGCAAAAGCTGCTTGGTAGCGCCAGGAGTGGCAGTACCGTTTTGAGATACCGAAACTGTGTTATCACCCCTGGTTGGCGGTTGATGAGGACATGGTATTGCACGTGCTTTCACACGTTGTATGATGAAAAAAAAAGGGATAATGCTAATTTGAATGATTAACAGAATGACATTTGGTTATATGATTAAAGAATAATTTTTTTATATTAATCATTTTTCGTTAATTATATCTTATCATTCAGTTTGATTGGGCTTTGAAGTATTCGGGTTAAGAATTCAGGTGTATAGTCAATTGGTGCAGTTTACGCTCATGCGCAAAGGATATGACAATCACCATAGTCATAATAAACCCCAGACAGGAAATGGGCTTGAGTGTGGATGACATCATGCCCAGAAGAGACGGTCCTGAGAATTTGAGGATTTTGGAAAAGAGTCAGTTGAAAGTTGACATTGAACCATGGAGGCAGATAGTTGAGTTCTCTGCCACCGGGGGAGAGGGTTGAGTTTTCGACCGTTGCGCGGGCGGTTAAGTTTTTCGGATCTCTACCGGCAGAGATGAATTGAGATCTTAAACACCACAAGATGAGCCGAACGTTGGGGGATGGGGTTAGCATAGTTTGATTACGAAAGACTTTTAAGAATTGTGTCTCTCTCCTCATGTCGAAAAACCGAAGTCAAGAAATTAATAAAACCGTTCGTACCTGAACAACAGAGCCCGCCTGAGTTTGCCTGTGTTTTGTATTCGCGTGTATTACAGTTATTAAGATCATCGTGATTATATAACAATTTTTCAGTATTAACTAACCAGTTCAACACTGGTAGATATTTGAATGAAGTGACCGATTTTAATAGCATTTCAACCTGTCTACGGTTATTTTAGGACTAGAGCCTAGTGAAATGTATTCCTTGTACGTTAGAATTTTTGTGTAGTTATTTTTTCTTTAACAAATGTGTCTCTGTCAGTGGAAAGACTTTCACTGTCGTTTCTCTTGTCTCTCCAGCCTCTATCACCTGACATTCCAATAACCACATGATTTGTCCCACAGCAAAATTTCAGACCTGGGAACACTGCTAACTTTCGTCGACATTTGCACTTCTTTTTATCCTGCACCAGGAAACATCAAGGTCTTCTCTAGGTCATTCTATAAATAAGACGTGACATTACATTCAGCTTAATGGCAGCCTAAAGAAAAGTTTAATGCAATTCGTTTCCTTGTTGATTCTTGAGAAAAACGAAATAGTAACTGGCTTCATTTCAAAATATTGTCTCGCGAATTGACTGTTTATTTTGTTTTATTGCATCCGCTTTGAGCATATTCATCTGTGTCCGACTTCATGACTTAAAAGGTCAGAGTGTCATGAGTCAAACCCCGTGAGAGTCATTTATCAAACATTTTTATAATTGCTTCAATAGCCAATCTGACATAATCCTATATATATATATATGGAGAGAGTGTACGTGATGTTATCGCTATGGGCATAAAGAAAAACCTGAATGAAGCTGTTTTCATTTCATTTCATGCTAATGCCCTTTAGAAAGGCATGGAACCTTGCTTCTCATTTCAGCTATGGGTAAATTGTAAAATATTTGGGTGAGTCAGAAATTTTGCAATATTTCGAGCTATTTTTCTATTTCAATGTCTGTTCACTGATTAGTTCTGGCGACAATGTAAAAGTTGTTGCGGTTGGAGGCGCCCGTAATGTAATTACTGGAAATGGACATGGTGACCAGAGTTCAAATCCTGGACGAGACTGTTTGCATTTCATATAGCACTAATACTCTTGGGAAAAGTATGAATGCAATTATTCTCTTATATTGTCTTTATAGTTAAATTATTGTTATATTCACGTTTCGGCTGATATGTCCACCGGTCTTCTTCCGGTATTCCTTATTGAACTCGGGACCCTACACAGAACTTCGAAACACGTCCTTTATTTTCTCGGATTTTGTTAACCCTAACTGGATACAAGCGTTAAGTATTCCTGTATTGCCATTCGCATGCAATCAGGATTGAACCTTAAACCTCCAGATGATTGTCAGTTAGAAGCCTTAGAGACCAACGACAATAACCGTTTCGCTATGTCCCCTACTCGACAGTTGAAAGTGAATTTTTGGGACTTATAAACTTATTGTACTTACGAGGTGCATACGGTGTTTCCAGACATTTTTCGTATGGGCACTTTTATTGATAGTACACACATGAAACTCTAGTCCCCTTCGAAATAATCTCCTCCGGCTGCAATGCACTACTTGTACCGTTCCAACAACTTCTGGAAGGTCCATGGAAGGAAGTCCCCTTGTGTGAGCGTGTCAATGACCTTCGTCACAGCCTCTTTCATCTCCTCAATTGTCTCACAACGACAGCCTCTGAGCTTAGGTAATAAGCAAAAGTCACAGGGAGTAAAGTCTGGACTATAGGGAGTCTGAGGAACTGTCTTGATGCCCATCTTGGTCAAATAGTCTGTGACAAGGATGGAGTTGTGGACTGTTGTATTGTCCTGGTGGAAATACCACTGAGCCGATTTGAAGAGTGATAGCCTCTTCCCAAGGAATGTCTTCCTGAACTCCCTTAAACCTCAACATAATAACCCTAACCCTAACCCTTTGGCCAATCAGCTCTGGTCTATTGACTTCCTTACTCCTCCCACACCTCTCATTATCCCTCACAGACTCCCTGCCTTCCTTGAATCTCTTATGCCACTCGAAAACTGATGCTCGATTCATGCAAGATGTTCGAAAAGCAGTCTGAAGTATTCCATACGTTTCTGTAGAATTTTTTCCGAGTTTAAAACAGAATTTTATTGCATATCGTTCTTCTAAAGTGTCCTGACGTCCAGATTGCATTTCTGAAATTCACCAGCTGTGACAATCAGGCTGTAGTAGGGTGTATTCCAATTGCTGCTGTAGCTGTTCATTTGAAGCTGAAATCATAAAAATTGGTCAGTCATCTCATAAGATGTATAGCAATAACATACTGAACTATCAAGAGTCTACGACAATTTTATTTGTATGTACAAAAAAGTCTGCTAACCTATTGAAGGCACCACGTACATCGTTTTTCATATATTCTTACTATGACTCAAAACACTGGAATTTGGCTGGGTAAAGCATTTGTTGGCTTAAAGTCAGTTTTTTGTTAGACTTTTGAGCCATTAGCTTTGAAAAAGATTTTCCATACTTGACACTCATTATTTCTTAGCTTGACAGTCACTTTAAATGTCACTTGTCATCATCTTACTTGGAAAAGTTGACGATGATAGATATGACAGACATTCTAGCTTTAAAAAAAAGTCCCTGGTCTATGGAGAGTTAATGACAATCTATTGCAATTCCTTGTCCCGATTCTAAAGAATGCGTCTTGTGCGGACCAATACCGAAAATCCAGGAATCAGCATGTATGATTTAACCCTACTTCTAACATTATGGAATCCACCTAAAACAAAGCCAGGACCTCAATATATTCTATCATCAATCATATTTACCAACCCCTCCGCTCGGGCAGGATATGACACTAGGTCAATTTTTAAGCGGAGTTGAACAGGTTTGAATCCAGAGTTTTCCTTCTCCTAGACTAGTTGCCTCACCAAGGCTGAAGAACCTAGTCTGCCCTACTATTTACCCATAGCTGGAGGGAGAATAATTGGATTCATATCTTTCCCGAGGGTATTAGTGCTATGTGAAATGCAATCAGTCCAGTCCAGGATTTGAACTCGTTTTATCGTGTCCATTTCCTACGACGATAACCATTACACCACGGGCTCCAATTATTATCATCATTATCATTATTATTATTTGTTGGTTTGTTTCGCCTCCGTGGGTATCTCTGCTTTTTACTATCTTCGCACATCAGACTTGAAAAAAAGAATATTTTCGCAGAGTATATACACTATTGACATATATATATATATATATATATATATATATACAGATCAAATTCTATTTAGCAATTCATCCCATAGGTCCCCAAAAGGACCTCTTAAATTCTTTTTCTTTCTATTTTTTTCTGAAACCATCCAATTTAATCTTAATTTTTTTTTTACACTATTGCTGTTTCTGATCTGATTAGGCAATTTTGTTCTAAAAATACGTAACTCAATTAGCAAAAAATTTCCATTGATTCGTAGATTCAGTAGTCGAAATCTGTCTCGACAGTAAATTTCCAGTTCCAGGTAGAATATCGAAAAAAATGTTTACCATAACTAGAATTTCCAGTGATTATTTTGAAAGTTTTAATTAAATCACATCTCATTCTTTTTTCTAGTCAACTAGTTAATCCTAATTCTCCTAATCTCTCATTGTTACTGTAATCTTTAGTCTCAATATTACCCTCCAGTTCCTATATCTCAAGTACGAGGATTATTAAATAAGTTTCCAGACTTTTTTCATATGGGCTCTTTTATTGATAGTACACACATGAAACTCTAGTCCCCTTCGAAGTAATCTCTTCCGGCTGCAATGCACTTGTTGTACCGTTCCAACAGCTTCTGGAAGGCCCCATCGAAGTCCTCTTGTGTGAGTGTGTCAATGACCTTCGTCACAGACTCTTTCATCTCCTCAATTGTCTCATTACGACAGCCTCTGAGCTTAGGGAATAAGCAAAAGTCACAGGGAGTAAAGTCTGGACTATAGGGAGGCCGAGGAACTGTCTTGATGCCCATCTTGGTCAAACAGTCTGTGACAAGGATGGAGTTGTGGACTGGTGTATTCTATTCGTGGAAATGCCACTGACCCGATTTGAAGAGTGCTGGCCTCTTCCCAAGGAATCTCTTCCTGAACTCCCTTAAAACCTCAACATAATAACCCTAACCCTAACCCTTTGGCCAATCAGCTCTGGTCTATTGACTTCCTTACTCCTCCCACACCTCTCATTATCCCTCACAGATTCCCTGCCTTCCTTGAATCTCTTATGCCACTCGAAAACTGATGCTCGATTCATGCAAGATGGTCGAAAAGCAGTCTGAAGCATTCCATACGTTTATGTGGCATTTTTTCCATGTTTAAAACAGAATTTTATTGCATATCGTTCTTCTAAAGTGTCCTGACGTCCAGATTGCATTTTTGAAATTCACCAGCCGTGACAACCAGGCTTTAGTAGGGTGTATTCCAATTGCTGCTGTAGCTGTTCATTTGAACCTAAAATCAAAAAAATTGGTCAGTCATCTCATAAGATATATAGCAATAATATTTTGAATTTCCATGAGTCTACGACTATTCTAAATGCCTTTACATAAAAGTCTGGAAACTTATTGAATACACCGCGTATAACATTCTGTATAAGGTCTTATTAAAGTCAATCCACGGGTACATTGTACTAGTTCCGTTAATCAATACCGGGTACAATTGCAAAGTTTTAATAAGTATTACTTGTTATTTAACTGTGGTTGGGATTGAACCCGCACCTGCCGAGGATTTCCCCCAGAAGCACAAATCAACCAACAATCAACCCTTGCGGATGGAATAAAGGGTTCGATTCGAGGTACTGTGTAGGTTCCCGTTTTCGACATGAAACACCTGAAGAAGGCCGAAGCACATATCTGCTGAAACGTTATGAATAGAATTATGATGATGAAGACAAAAGTCGGAATATTTTAAGAGATAAAAATTCAACCAGTCAGCTTGGGATGTAGACTACACCGACTGCATCTCTGCAGAGATCGTTTAGTGTCATATCCAGGACACTCGTTGAGAGGATCTTACTCCTCTCAACGAGTGTCCTGGATATGACACTAAACGATCCGATTATCAGAATCCAGAAATGCTGGAGTTTTGTGGAATGCAGGGTACCTCCTCATTGCCATCGCTCCAAGGTCCACTCTGGTATCACCTGACAAGGTCTTATCTGTTAGTTAAATAGAACTTTGATATTTAAACTGTGTGCAAACAAATGACTTATACTAAATTCAGTTGTTTGAAATAGAACTATTTGATCATTTAACTGCGTGTAAACAAATGGCCGATGTTTAATTGAATTTTTAGTGTTAAATAGCAATACTTGTAACCACTTCACTGTGTGCAAACAAATGATTAATATTGAATAGAATTATAAGTGTTAGATAGCAATAAGTGAAATCATTTAACTGTAGAAACAATAGCAGTACTAGTGTGCAAACAAATTAGTTTTCGAATTTACTGGAAAACTAATCTCTTACATACCATGTATATATATTTAAATGTGTGCAAACAAATGACTGATGTTAAATTGTTAGTGTTACATATGTTACGTTCCGCCCTCGGGTCAAACAAACGACAACACGGAATTTGTATATAACAATATATATTTATTTTCTCGACGGACGCTTGTGTGAAGTAGGAGCAGTCAGGAGAGGAATTAGGATCGTTCGTCGATGAGGCTTGAACTTTTCGATGTCAGGTGACGATGGCCGAGACAACGCACACAGCGTGACGACGAGAGAGGTTTCGTAAACGGCGGGATACTTTTTTCTCTATCTTCTTCTGTTCAATTCGTCGGCCTTATATTACCTTCAAACTCCCACGCAGAGATAAAGACACGCCTCTACGCCTCTGCAATCTTCCCGATCTCAGGCGATTGGGATGTGTTACTTCCGCTCATTTGGAATGGCCTGTGTGATCGTCGTCGAGCGGAAATAACTGTCATGGAGTTCACAGGTCACTCTCTTCCGGTGCATCATTGAAGTGGGACCTTCACCTTGTCCCATATTATCAGCCGAGCACACCTGCGCGATTTCTTTCGATTATTGGCCATTGGGATGTGTCACATCCGCTATCTTCGGAATTGCAGGTGTGATCATCATCGAGCGGAAATAACTATCATGCAGTTCATAGGTCAATCTCTTCCGGCGCATCACTTTTTTTTACGGCACAGTGAGAATTTTTACCTTGTCTCATATTGTGAGCCAAGCTGTATTTTACACATAGCAATACTTGAATACTGTGTGCAAATAAATGATCTCAGTCTCGTTTAAAAGTGTTATCAACAAAATGTGTTTACAAATCTTATATATATATATATATATATAAGTAAGTAAAGCTGGTGACCGTAGTCGAGGACGACCAGAAGGCTCCCTTTTCAATAGCTACTACACCGAGGTGTAGAGGAGGGCGCTACTCCTTTCCCTGGAGTGCCCCACTTTTCCCTTGATACGTACTTTATATTGCTTTATATATATATATATATATATATATACTTTATATTGCTGAGTGTTAAGCAAGGAGGTATCAAGTACCATTTTTAAAGTCTTTGGTATGACGCGACCTGGGATTGAAATATATATATATATATATATATATATAGCATTTGGTTTTAAATAAGCTACAGTGGTTGATATGCCATAAAAACCGAACTAATTTTCATGTCTTGAAGTCCAATGTCCCGTACTTTACACTTATTTATTAAATCCTAATTTCCAAAAATCTTCCCAAAATGACAATTCCATCTGTGTTTAAATTTTTAAAAAAGTCTTCAGTATCAAATAACCCAACTAGGGTTGATATACAGTAAAACCAATCAAATCAACCCTCCACTTTTCTTTTATACTTTTCTCCTTCTTCTTCCTCTTCTTTGGATCTGTTCTTAAACTTTGGATGAGGAGCCAGGTTAAAGGTTAAAGGTTGATTTCTACTCTTTATTCACCCGTCAACTCGATATCTTTTCCCCACTCCATCTTCAAATCTCTTATCTCAGGTCAGTATACTTAAGAGATGCCTCACGCCAAGCCAAGCACTGGCAGAAACCTAACCTTTTGAATGTGAACTGCTTGACCTTTTTAGCCTTGTCAAGGGCATTTTGAGATCAGTAATTTTTAGAGACGGCAGCAGCCGCAGTCGCAGCCTCAGTTGCGAATCGAGAAAACAAGTCTGGGTGGAAGATGGAGATAAAAATGATTAATTCAAAGCGATTATTATTGGAAGAATCCACAAGTGAAGATTCGGAGATATTCATTCATTTTTGGCAAGGTGAACTGGCGTTGTCCACCCAAAAGATGTCTAATAATAAGACCAACTTATTTTTGTAACCGGATGTATGTCTAATTATTCGCCACGAGTTTGTGAAAAAATGGATGTATTTATCCACCCCCTCCGCACAAACGAGATAAAACACACGGTCAATTTTTAAGCGAAGTTTAACAGGTTTGAATTCAGAGTATTTCTTCTTCTACATCGGTTGCTATACCATGGTTAAGGAGCATAGTCTGCCCTACTATTTACCCCTAGCTGGAAGGAGAATAGTCGAATTCATACCTCTCTCAAGGGTATTAGAGCTTTGTGAAATGCAGTCCCGTTCAGGAATGGAACCCGTGTCCCTGTGTCCGTTTCCCAAACGGTTGACCGATTCCAGTAAATATTATACAATTAAAACTGATGGTATTAGGTATTATCTACAACCAAACTTTACGACATTTGAACTCTATACCCAAAGATATGAATATGGAATCGGTTCAAAATTACGTACACACTTATGATGAAGCTTATTTCGTTCTGTATTCAATGCATATTTTCCGAATAGACTTGTTTCTTTTTTGGAGAATTAACTTCGTTTGATAACAACGCTAAGAAAATTTACCTAACCCCACTTTTTAGAAGAATATTACCGGTTTTTCTTTCTCCTAAATGGGTTGCTGTGATAAGGCTATTTACCTGGTATAAAGGAAAGCAATTATAAAAATTCTGCAATATAAGCGTAAACAACTAAATTTCTGATATAAAAGTAAGTAAAGTTAGCGACCATAGTCGAGGGTGACCCGAAGGCTCCCTTTTCGATAGCTACTACACCAAGGTGTAGGGGAGGGCGCTACTCCATTCCCAGGATTGCTCCACTTTACCCTTGAACCGTACCTTATAATGCTGAGTGTTAAGCAAGGTGGTATCAAGTACCATTTTTAAAGTCTTTGGTATGACTCGACCTGGGATTGAACCCATGTCTCCCGGGCCATTGGCGAACACTCTAACCGTTCTGATATATTGGGAAAATATTTAGGGGGACTCTACCCTAGAGTCCTCCTAATTTCATACAGTGTGTTTCAAAGTTTTCTATTTCGGATACTAATCTAAAAAAACGATACACACAACAAAGTTTTAAAAGACAAATTTCATATATGTGAAAAAAAAAAAAAAAAAAAAAAGATAGATAGAAAGGATAAAGTGTTGCAAATTTGTTGTAATTTGCGGGATTTATCTGAGAGAGAGTGTATGGTAAATAAAGTTCTTTGAATTTTAGTGGTTTTGTGGAATTTTTGGTTGATTTTTCAACCTTTGTTTGATTTTAGTTGAGTTTTCTGTTAAGTTGACTTTTAGTTGAATTTTTAGATTGTGTTGTTCAGATGAATTTAAGTGAATTTTCTGTTTTATGGATTTTAAGCTAATTTTTTTACTAGTTCTTTGCTTATTTGGTTACTTTTTAACAGTTAAAGGAATGAGTGATAAATACCTTTCTGCTGTCTATTATTTTATTGCTTCACAAACCAGCATCCAAGCACACACTGAAGTTTTGGAATTGCTGTGGAAGGAAATGGTAGTGGTAGCTCTTCGTGCCTTATTGTCTAGGCCCACTTCTCTACTATGAATGTCCCAAAGTTACCATTAATCCACCACATCATGGTCAGTGACACTCTTTTGTTTAAAGTAAATTTTCAAAGGTGGCGGAGAGAAGAGATGGATCAATGCCTTTACGAAGGGCATTAGCGCGAAGTGAAACCCAAACAGCACCGTCCAAGTTTTGAACTCGGGTCACCAACTCCACTTCCTAGGACGATAACCGTTATGCTAGGCAACTCCAAAGGTGCCAATTAGTTGGGCATTACATAAACTTCAGAAACATACACCAGCTTCTCATTTTGGAATCTTTCTACTTTAGGAGTTGGGAACCTGCGTTCTTAAGGCCGTATGCAGCCTTTTAAACCATTATGTTCGGCTTTTTATGGTCTTGTCAAAAAAAGTGGGGGGGGCATTAGAAATTGCATACCTTTATATGATGTATCACGATATAAATTTTGACGTACCGTAGATACTCGTGAATAGGTCGGATTTTGAAAGCCTGAATTATTTTTATTTTTATTTTCCTTCAAAACGAAATTAAGTTGGCTGGTTGGTTGTGTTTTACGGTATATCAAGTCTTGTAGGTTATTTAATGCCAAATTCTGTTTATACCAACGAATACATTAAATATATACGATTTGTAAACGAAAAATTTTCGGTAATAATTCTTACACGAGCCAGGGCTTATTTGTTTGCACACAGTTAAATGGTTCCAAGTATAATAAATGACTAAAATGTTCGATTTGAATCATTGCTGGGACACTAACAGGTATTACCACTCCGGGGCAGAGTGAACCTGGGAGCAATGGCAATGAAGGAGTACTCCAAATGCCCTAAAGCTCCAGGATTAAAACCTTACCATCCGATTGTTTTATCCTTATTTACCAACCCCTCCGCTCGGGCAGGATATGACACAAGGTCAGTTTTTAAGCGGAGTTTAACAGGTTTGAATTCAGAGTTTTCCTTCTCCTAGACTAGTTGCCTCACCAAGGCTGAAGAACCTAGTCTGCCCTACTATTTACCCATAGCTGGAGGGAGAATAATTGGATTCATAGCTTTCCCGAGGGTATTAGTGTTATGTGAAATGCAATCAGTCTCGTCCAGGATTTGAACTCATGTCGCCGTGTCCATTTCCTACAATGATAACCATTACACCACGGGCACTTCCACCGATTGTTTTATATCCAGGACAACCATTGTGGGTGGTGTCTTCACTCCCTGCAGAGATACAGTCGATTAGGCTGAAAATATAATTATATTTCATTATAAATTCCTAAATAATCAATTTTCCACTTTTAATTTATTTATTTTCGTGGGGTTTTATGCATTGCTTTGTATCTGTGAGCAAATATCCGTGAAAGGTTGTTTTTAAGCTTGAGTTCTTCTCTCATGGAAGTGGCCAGGCTAAAAATTGCTTAGCTCCGTCGGCAGACCCCTTTTCGAAGCTTAAGGAAATAAAAATTATTGCTGCTTTGAAAGAGGGAGCAGGAAGGAAGAAATAAATAAATGAAAATGTAATTTAAAAAAAAACAAGAAATAAAGAAGGAAGGAAAAAAGTAAAGAAAAGCAAGAACCAGAAAGAAAAAGAAAAAGAAAGAAGAAAGAACGCCCGGAAGGAAAGGAAAAAATTGAAAGAAAGATGAAAAACAAAGGAAAAGTAATGATAGAAAGAAAAAGAAACGAAAATAAAGAAGAAAGAACGCCCTGAAAAGAAAGAAAGAAAGAAAGAAAGAAAGAAAGAAAGAAAGAAAGAAAGAAAGAAAGAAAGAGGAAAAACTAATGAAATGTAATGATAGAAAGAAGAAGAAACGAAAAGAAAGAAGAAAGAACGCCCTGAAGAGAAAGAAAAAAAGAAAGAAAGAAAGAAAGAAAGAAAATATAAAAATCGCAGAAAGAAAAAAAAAGAAAATAGTAGAATGAAGGAATGTACTATGCAAAAATAAGTAAATAAATAAATAAAACAAAAGAAAGAAGAAAAAAAAGGAGAAAGAAAAGAAGAAATAAGCTTTGAAAGAAAGAATGAACAAATGATAGAAAGAAAAAAAAGGGGGGGGAAGCCAAGTCGAGGTTTCGATGTAAATTTTCAAGGACCTAATTTTTGAGGAGACAGATTATATTTCAGCTTGAACTCGAAGTCCTTACTGTAAAATAAGGTCACATTCCATAATCTCAGAAAGATTGCTGACCCACAAAACTTCAGTGGGTTAGAGTTTTCAATTAGGATTTGCTTGAATTAAAATCCACGAAACGCGACCGATACTGAAATTGCAGAACTGAAACAAAACCCCCAAATTAAGCTATGAGTTTATTATATATATAGTATATTGAGCTCGTAAGTTTCAAAAATGGATGCACCTTACTTTGAGTAACGGTCAGTGAATCCGATTAGCAAGTGAGCTTGATTCTCACCAGGCGTCATTATTTCTGGCAAAGATTAGCACTTTTCTATCCAACTCCTTTGCCACGGGGAAGATGTGACACAAAGTCAATTTTTTAGCAAAGTTTGTTCAAATTCAGTTTGTAGGTTATTTAATTCCAAATCTATTTTCATACGAAAAACAGTTCTGTTTCAAGCAATTCAGTTTAGCATAAGTACACAGTTTCATTATCAAAAACATTTCTATTTTAAGCTATTCAATTTAGTCAAAGTTCTAGTCCAAACAATCCAGTTTAGTGCAAGCACAGTTTCAATGTCAAAACAGTTCTATTTCAAGCAGTTCAGTTTAGCATATGAACGCAGTTTAAATATTAAAACAGTTCAATTTCAAGTAATTCTGTTTGGCATGAGTACACAGTTTAGTTCTATTTGAGCCGTAGATAGGACCCTCTCAGGTGCTATCACCCCGGACCAAAGCTCCAGCATTAGTGGAACCTTACCGTCAGATTGTTTAGTGTCATAAACAGGACACTCATTGGTGGCGGGGGTCTTACTCCTCTGCAGAGATGCAGCCGGTGTATTCTACAGCCCCAGCCGACTAGGTAACAGGTTTAATAGAGAAGGTATATACCTTTCATTTGTTTTATTGGTCTTTCTACTCGGTCGTGGAAGGTCGTAAATTTAGGAGGCCGCATAGAACGTTCGCGCTGTCGGTTTAACCATCTTGGACGACAGATGTTGATTTACGGGAAGGAACCAACATGAAAACTAAATCTGCGGGCTTAAAATAGTCCAAATAGTTATTTCGCTGATACAATATATATATATATATATCGCTCCTGGTCGGTACTCTAGACAGCATTTGGTGTTTGCACAGCTGGTTCATGTATTTGCTAGTCTACCAGTATAGATGTGTGCATGTGTAGAAGTCACTTATGAGTTCGTCCTTAGTTCCTCAAAAGTTACCAGCATGTCTTGTTCATATTACTTGGATGGTTTGTGAGATGGGAGGTAAGTGGCGATACAGTTGCTGCTTTGTGAGGTGCTGCTTCCAGGATTTGTTCAAAACAGCACGTAGTGTAGTTATAATCTAGCTTTTTCGTCATGAGTTCGTCCTTAGTTCCTCAAAAGTAACCAGCATGTCTTGTTCATATTACTTGGATGGTTTGTGAGATGGGAGGTAAGTGGCTATACAGTTGCTGCTTTGTGAGGTGCTGCTTCTAGGATTTGTTCAAAACAACACGTAGTGTAGTTGTAATCTAGCTTTTTCGTCATGAGTTCGTCCTTAGTTCCTCAAAAGTAACCAGCATGTCTTGTTCATATTACTTGGATGGTTTGTAGGATGAGAGGTAAGTGGCTGTACAGTTGCTGCTTTGTGAGGTGCTGCTTCCAGGATTTGTTCAAAACAGCACGTAGTGTAGTTGTTATCTAGCTTTTTCTTCATGTATTTCGTTAGAGTCCAGGGGTGCAACCCTACAGTAGTACCGATACAGCCACATCTTGGAAGAAATCCCATTTTATTCTGTCAAAGGAATCGAATTTCCAAATGATTGATAACCAGTCAATAACACTCCTTGCCTTCCCCGGTGCGTATGTTGACATCGCTTTCAGTAAATACGATGTTGCTGCCGAGGAATGTTGAATAGCATGCCGATTTCAAAGGCTTGCCACTTGAAGGGAAGATTACTTGATCTTGTTTAAAACACATAGACTCTGTTTTATCGGCGTCCAGATTGAGAGCAGTGCTTCTTGCTGCCTGTTCAAGGCATTGCTTGCCCAGTCGGCTGGGGCTGTAGAATATACCGACTGCTTCTCTGCAGAGGAGTAAGACCCCGCCCCCAACGAGTGTCCAGGATATGACACTAAACAATCTGATGATGAGGTTCCAGCAATGCTGGAGCTTTGGGGAATGCGGAGTACCCCTTCATTAACATCGCTCCCGGGTCCACTCTGGCCCGGAGTGGTAGTACCTGATGAGGGTCCTATCTATGGGTTAAATAGAACTAAACCATGCTTCTTTCACTGTTCTGATTTTTGCATTTAAACTGCGTATTTATGCTAAACTGAATTGTTTAAAATAGAACTGTTTTGACATTAGAACTGCGTACTATTGCTGAACTGAATTGCTCGAAATAGAACTGTTTTTGACGTCTAAACTGTGTACTTATGCTGAACTGAATTATCTGAAATAACACTGTTTGACATTTAACTCTGTGTATTGCCCGGTCAGCTGGGGCTGTAGAATACTCTGACTGCACCTCTGCAGAGGAGTAAGACCCCACCTAACGAGTGTCCTGGATATGACACTAATCAATCTGATGGTGAGGTTCCAGCAGTGCTGGAGCTTTGGGGAATGCGGAGTACCCCTTCATTGCCATCGCTCCCAGGTCCACTCTGGCCCGGAGTGGTATCACTTGATAGGGCCCTATTTATGGGTTAAATAGAACTAACGGCATACTTATGCTAAACTGAATTGTTTGAGTAAACTGAATAGCTTGAAATAAAAATGGTTTTGACAATTAAACCGTACTTACATTTAAACTGCGTGCTTATGCTTAATTGAATTATTTCAAATAGAACTGTTTTTCGATATTAAAACTGTATTTACACTTAACTGAATTATTACATATAACTGCTTGAATAGTTTGAAATGGAAATGTTTTTGACAATTAAACTGTGTAGTTATGCTAAACTGAATTGTTTTAAATAGAACAGATTATTTTCATAAAAATGGATTTGGCCTTAAATAACCTACAAAGGTTGATATGCCATAAAACCCAACAAACCAAACAAACCAAGACATTGCAGCAGTGACTTGACTTAGGTGGTGTATTTGTGAGAAGAGCTAGATCATTTGAGAAGTTGGAGCACATAATGGTTTCTGCGGTCCTATGTCGAATGTCAACAATATGAAATATTCTAATATAATAATAAACGAACCTATTATAAAACAAGATTAATTTTATGAAAAATAATAAAATAAGAGGATAGAAACAAAACAGTAAATTTAAAATACCCACTACTGACAGAATTAACTTTGAAACAAGAGATCATCATCATCATCATATCGTGCCACTAGCACGGATATCCCTGACCCTCTCTCGCCACTTCTCCCCATCGTTCATCGCTTCTGGCAGGTCTTCTGGGCTACATCCCGTATCTTCACATAGCGGCTGTATGTATGTTCTAGTTGGTCATCCTGCTTTTGCTCGGCCATATGTGGGGGTCCATAGGAGTATATCACTTATGAGGTCGTCCCTGCTCCTCCAGCAGTGTCTTGCGTGCCTGGTTCGTCTAACTTTGATAGTTTTCGTGATGGGAGGCAAGTGGCCGTATAGTTGGTACTTTGTGGGGTGTTGCCTCCAGGACTTGTTTAATATTGCTCGCAACATTCTTGTGTAGTTGCCGTCTAGCTTCTTCTCCAGCCGTTTTGTTAGCATCCAAGTGGTGCATCCATACTGCAGTATCGACACGACTGCTGCTTGGAAGAAACTGCGTTTCATTTTATCGGTCAGGTTTGATTTCCATATAACCGATAGTTTATCGATAGCTGTCCATACCTTCGTTAGCCGCGTGTCGATATCTTTTTCGGTTGATGAGACGCTGCTTCCAATAGATAATATTCTAAAATGTTCAAAATTGATAGAACAATCCATATTACAAAAATAGAACAAATTTTATTCTACTTCGCGTAATAGAAATATTTAAAAATAAACTGCCACTACCACTTAGCACACCTCTGCAGAGGGGTAAGACCCACCCCCCGACCCACCCAAAGAATGTCCTGATATATGACACTAAGCAATCTGATGGAGAGGTTCCAGTGATGCTGGGGCTTATGGGAATGCAGAGCACCCCTTCATTGCCATTGCTCCCAGGTACACTCTGCCCCGGAATGGTAGCACCTGATAGGGCCCTATCTATGGGTTGAATAGAACTAACTGTTTACTTATGCTAAACTGAATTGTTTAAATTAGAACTGTTTGACTAAACTGAATAGCTTGAAATAGAAATGTTTCTGACAATTAAACTGTGTACTTACATTTAAACTGCGTACTGATGCTAAACTGAATTGTTTAAAATGGAACTGTCTTTGACATTGAAACTGTACTTACGCTAAACTGAATTGTTTAAATTAGAACTGTTTGACTAAACTGAATAGCTCGAAATAGTGATAAAAACAAGCCTCACTTTGGTTATAAAAACAAAAATAGAATAATAATTTACTTTAAATAATAAACAGCTTTAATAATTTAGAAATAAATATACGTATGACATCGATAATGGTTCTGACAAGAATCGAAAGAATTTGGTATAGCACAAATATTTCCTTTGGAGAAACCATTAACAAATTTCAAGATTAAGTTGATGTAATCTGTGTTTAGAAGAAAAGATACACATTTTACTTTAACCAGAACCGGAAAAAATTATCAAATAAGAGATGTGAATTAATAGCTAGATGTAGACATTGGGCTAAATTTGAACTATAGATAATTAACATAAATAATGTTTTTTTTTAACATAGGATTAAATTGAGAATTAATGTAAATTAATAAAAATAAAAGAAAATATTTGAAAGAAAATGTGAAAAAAACATATCATATATATGTACTAATCATTAAAAGTGTAACTGATTAATAGGCTCTAAATAATTTGATTTAAAAAAAAAGTTAATTTTAATTAAATCTTGAAATTAATTTAATATAATAGCAAGGATTCAATTTTATTTAACCAAACCTGGTATATCTATATATATAGGGTGCGGAAGCAAAATTAGGAATTTCCTCGTATGATAAAAAAGATTTTAATTTAAAAAAATAAACAACAAAATAAGAAGATAAACTCAAAACAGTAAATTTATTCAATATGGCGGCCATTTTTTTTTTTAATTATTGTATCAACACAGTTTCGAAATGACTTATATGCATTCAAAATAAATTCTTCAGACATTTATTCTATTCGTCCTCAATTCCAGTCTTAAGCAAACCAATATTTCAATGCGAAATTGTATTTGTTTTGTTTTCTAAAACGCGTCATCAATGGGCTTAACATCTGATCCTGTTGGAGGCCATAAAGAAATTTTTTGGCTTGGTTTCGGCATTAAGCAAATCATAGATTCTTTGTCGTTTCTTTTCTTGCTTTCTCATATTGGGCTGAATTTTGATTTTTTTTTAAAAGTGCTTGAATAATAGAGCTAAATATGAAAATTTAGATTTATCGCTTTTGAAAAAAAATTGGACTAATCAGACTAAAAAACATTTTAAAAATTATTCCATGTCTTGCTTCCACACTACAGTGTAACCCGGATATAAGAGAGTTGTCGGGACCGGAGAAGTATCTTATATCCAGGTTCTAATTTGGGACTAGATAAAAAAAATATCTTATATCCGGGTCTCTTATATCCGGGTTACACTGTATAAATATATACACATATATATATATATATATATATATATATAGGAGTGAGTCAAAAGTTTTGCAATATTTTTGTAGTACGTAAGACAATTCGGCAGTTCCGGATGCTTCTGCCGATGTCATGAAGGTGGCGAACTACACTAGACTGCGAGATGCTGAGCTCGCCTGATACACACCGAGTGCTACTTAGAGGATTTGTTTCTATGGCTTGGAGCACAGCTTCAGAATCGACCATTTTTGGCCTACCTGAACTCGCCTGGTTGTCGAGGTCTTTGCAACCCGAGTGGCGAAATTTCTTCAACCATCTGCGCTTTTATCTTTCGCTCAACAAAACTTTTTTGTTGATTTAATGACGTTATAACCAAGTTCGAACTCGCGAAGTATCAGTTACCTAATCAGACTATGTTGCACAAAGTGTCAGCGCACCAATTACCATAACACTATCAACCACAACGGGTATTTTCCACGGCTGGAACTGCTTCGGTCAAATGATATACGCGACACAAATATGCACGTGCCAGAAGTACTGCAAGACTTTTGACTCAACCTAGCATATATATATATATATATATATATATAAATTTATAATGACAACTTAACCAGGTTTGAGTTTCCATCCGATTACACTATATATATATATATATATATATATATCGTTCACGCCCGGGCTATGAGAATTAATAATCGCTTGATTCCAGGAAGATTCCTCTCCCGAGCAGCGTCTGTCCACCTACTCCCTTGTTTAAAAGAAGTAAAGACTGCCAGGCGTCTGAGGCGCCCCAGCAGGGAATTGACAATAAAATCTAAGCAATTTTTTCGCAAGTTTCGAATTCTATGTGGAACTCACCCCCACACTAAATTGACCAGTCTCATGAGGAGCTAACTAAATACCCCAACACGTATTTCCCCTCCCACATGCGTATACTCTGATGTATCAAAAATCTTCTCCCCTGCACAACCTTTTATCCTCATGAGTACAACCTAAAACTGGCCTAAGTGCATTGACAAAGTACATTTGGTTTGTTTTGATGGAATATCTACCGTTGTAAGTCATTCGGTACCAAATCCATTTTATACATATAAACAGTTCTATTTCAAACAATTCATTTTGGCATAAGTAAACAGTTTAGTTATATTTGAGCCATAGATAGGACCCAATCAGGTGCTACCTGGTAGCAATGGCAATAAAGGGGTACTCCGCATTCCCGAAACCTCCAGCATTACTGGAGTCTCAATATCAGATTGTTTAGTGTCATAACCAGGACACTCGTTAGGAGTGTCTTACCCTTCTGCAGAGATGTCGTTGGTATATTCTGCAGCCCCTCCTCCAAAAGAAGTATATAAGGGAAGAATATTGGCCTCATGCACATTAAGATACATTAAGACCCGGGTCATTAGCCAAAAGAGTAGAGTGTTCGCCAATAGTCTGGGAGACCGGGGTTCAATCCCAGTCGAGTCATACCAAAGACTAAAAAAGATGGCACTTGATCATATTTACCCAACCCCTAAGGATCAAGGTTAAATTGGAGAAATCCAGGGAATGGAGTAGCGCCCTCCCCAACACCTCGGTGTAGTAGCTATTGAAAAGGAGCCTTCGAGTCACCCTTGACTAAGGAAGACAACTGTACTTACTTATACATTAAGATATCGTTAACTAGTTTAAATAGTCACTTAACAAGTAACTTATGTAATTTGAATATACAGAGGTTATTCAATAAATAAAGGGACTCTATCTATCTATCTATCTATCCGCCGGTCATTCAATAAATGAAGGAGGCTTTTTTAAAAATAAAAATAAGAAATATATATATATATATATATATATATATATAAATAAGAATTCAACAATATGGAGGATACTGATTGAATGATTTAGCGGTTATATGATCTTTCTTTATATATATTCTTCTTTCCCTTGTTTTTGTATTTTAGTAAACATCCATTATCGGTTGGTTGGTTGTATTTCTATGGCATATCAACCTTTGTAGGTTATTTAATGCCAAATCCATTTTTATATAAATAAACAGTTCTATTTCAAATAATTTTGTTTAGCATGAGTTCACAGTTTAATCGTCAAAAACATTTCTATTTATAGCTATTCAGTTTAGTATAAGTATAGATTTTGTTTACTTACAGTTACATGTCAAAACAGTTCTAATTTAAACAATTCAGTTTAGCGTAAGTACAGTTTCAATGTCAAAAACAGTTCCATTTTAAACAATTCTGTTTAGCATCAGTACGCAGTTTCAATGTAAGTACACAGTTTAATTGTCAGAAACATTTCTATTTGAAGCTCTTCAGTTTAGTCAAACAGTACTAATTTAAACAATTCAGTTTAGCATAAGTAAACAGTTAGTTCTATTTAACCCATAGATAGGGCCCTATCTGGTGCTACCATTCCGGGCCAGAGTGTACCTGGGAGCAATGGCAATGAAAGGGTGCTCTGCATTCCCATAAGCCCCAGCATCACTGGAACCTCTCCATCAGATTGCTTAGTGTCATATATCAGGACATTCATTGGGTGAGTTGCGGGGTCTTACCCCTCTGCAGAGGTGTGCTGTTGGTATATTCTACAACCCTCGCCGACTGGGCAAGATCATCGTTCTACCAACACTTGTTTTACCATCTTAAAGTCCTGATGAAGGTTCATTAAAACCTAAACGTTTTAGCATTTATTCTGTTTATTTCTTCTTTTTTCTTCTTCAATAATTATCGTTTTTGTCTAAAAAAAACTTGAGCGGGTTGCGACAGAAAATCAACCAAAAATAAGATGAAAAAAAAAAGATACGAGTAAAAATTAATATTAATAATGCTAAGGGACATATAAAGTTGACTACCCGATTCCCAAAAACTAACAGACCCTGCACAGAAAATTTTGACTGTTAGAAAAAAAAAAAAAAAAAAAGTATAAGAAGAGTTGTCTCCCCTTTGTAAAAACCACGTTTCAAAAAATAAAATGGCTAATTTCTGATAAGCTATAATTGAATGAATATTAATGTTTTATTTTCATGGTCACTAATTCTGAACTGTACAATTTTTATAGATAAACCTGAAATATAATTGATTTTCCCTGACAATTTCCAATAGACTTCCT
>OY757933.1:6434457-6576957 GCA_963585895.1 Sepioteuthis lessoniana
TCGTCCTTACTTCTCCAACAGTATCCCATATGTCTAGTTCTCCTAACAAGTGGTCCAAAGCAGTATATCACTTATGTGTTCGTCCTTACTTCTCCAGCAGTGTCCCATATGTCTGGTTCTTATAACAAGAGGTCCACAGCAGTATATCGCTTATGTGTTCGTCCTTAAATCTCCAGCAGTGTCCCATATGTCTGGTTCTTATAACAAGGGGTCTATAGCAGTATATCGCTTATGAGTTCGTCCTTACTTCTCCAGCAGTGTCCAATATGTCTGGTTCTTCTAACAAGGGGTCAATAGCAGTATATCGCTTATGTGTTCGTCCTTACTTCTCCAGCAGTGTCCCATATGTCTGGTTCTTCTAACAAGTGGTCCACAGCAGTATATCGCTTATGTGTTCGTCCTTACTTTTCCAGCAGTGTCCCATATGTCTGGTTCTCCTAACAAGGGGTCCACAGAAATATATCGCTTATGTGTTCGTCCTTACTTCTCCAGCAGTGTCCCATATGTCTGCTTCTTCTAAGAAGGGGTCTATAGCAGTATATCGCTTATATGTTCGTCCTTACTTCACCTGCAGTGTCCTATATATATGGTTCTTCTAACAAGGGGTCCACAACAGTATATCGCTTGTGTGTTCGTCCTTACTTCTCCAGCAGTGTCCCGTATTTCTGGTTCTTCTAACAAGTGGTCCCCAGCAGTATATCGCTTATATGTTCATCCTTACTTCTCCAGCAGTGTCCCATATATCTGATTCTTCTAACAAGGTGTCCATAGCAGTATATCGCTTATGTGTTCGTCCTTACTTCTCCAGCAGTGTCCCATATGTCTGGTTCTCCTAAAAAGAGGTCCACAGAAATATATCGCTTATGCGTTCTTATTTACTTCTCCAGCAGTGTCCCATATGTCTGCTTCTTCTAACAAGTAGTCCACAGCAGTATATCGCTGATGATTTCTTCCTTACTTTTCCAACAGTGTCCCATACGTCTGGTTCTTCTAACAAGTGTTTAACAGCAGTATATCGCTTATACGTTCGTCCTTACTTCTCCAGCAGTGTCCCATATATTTGGTTCTTCTAACAAGGGTCCACAGCAGTATATCGCTTATGTGTTCGTCCTTATTCTCCAGCAGTGTCCCATATGTGTGGTTCTCCTAAAAAGGGGTCCACAGAAATATATCGCTTATGCGTTCGTATTTACTTCTCCAGCAGTGTCACATATGTCTGCTTCTTCTAACAAGGGGTCCACAGCAGTATATCGCTTATGTGTTCGTCCTTATTTCTCCAGCAGTGTCCCATATGTCTGGTTCTTCTAACAAGGGGTCTATAGCAGTAGATCGCTTATGTGTTCGTCCTTACTTCTCCAGCTGTGTCCCATATGTCTGGTTTTTCTAACAAGTGGTCCACAGCAGTATATCTCTTATGTGTTCGTCCTTACTTCTCCAGCAGTGTCCCATATGTCTGGTTCTTCTAACAAGGGGTCCACAGAAATATATCGCTTATGTGTTCGTCCTTACTTCTCCAGCTGTGTCCCATATGTCAGGTTTTTCTAACAAGTGGTCCACAGCAGTATATCTCTTATGTGTTCGTCCTTACTTCTCAAGCAGTGTCCCATATGTCTGGTTCTCCTAACAAGGGGTCCACAGCAGTATATCGCTTATATGTTCATCCTTACTTCTCCAGCAGTGTCCCATATGTCTAGTTCTCCTAACAAGTGTTCCACAGCAGTATATCGCTTATTTGTTCGTCCTTACTTCTCCAGCAGTGTCCCATATGTCTGCTTCTTCAAATAAGGGTCAATAGCAGTATATCGCTTATGTGTTGGTCCTTACTTCTCCAGCAATGTCCCATATGTCTGGTTCTTCTAACAAGGGGTCTATAGCAGTATACCGCTTATGTGTTTGTCCTTACTTCTCCAGCAGTGTCCCATATGTCTGGTTCTTCTAACAAGGGGTCCACAGCAGTATATCACTTATGTATTGGTCTTTACTTCTCCAGCAGTGTCCCATATGTCTGGTTCTCCTAACAAGGGGTCCACAGAAATATATGCCTTATGCATTCATAATTACTTCTCCAGCTGTGTCACATATGTCTGGTTCTTTTAACAAGTGGTCCACAGTAGTATATCGCTTATGTGTTCGTCCTTACTTCTCCAGCAGTGTCCCATATGTCTAGTTCTTATAACAAGTGTTTAACAGCAGTATATCACTTTTACGTTCGTCCTTACTTCTCCAGGAGTGTCCCATATATCTGGTTCTTCTAACAAGGGTCCACAGCAGTATATCGCTTATGTGTTCATCCTAACTTCTCCAGCAGTGTCCCATATGTCTGATTCTTCTAACAAGGGGTCCATAGAAGTATATCGCTTATGTTTTCGTCCTTACTTCTCCAGCAGTGTCCCATATGTCTGGTTCTTCTAACAAGGGGCAATAGCGGTATATCGCTCATGTGTTCGTCCTTCCTTCTCCAGCAGTTTACCATATGTCTGGTTCTTCTAACAAAAGGTCCACAGCAGTAGATCTCTTATGTGTTCGTCCTTACTTCTCCAGCAGTGTCCCATATGTCTGGTTTTTCTAACAAGTGGTCCAAAGCAGTATATTGCTTATGTGTTCGTCCTTCTTCTCCAGCAGTTTCCCATATGTCTGGTTCTTTTAACAATGGTCCACAGCAGTATATCGTTTATGTGTTCGTCCTTCTTCTCCAGCAGTGTCCCATATGTCTGATTCTTCTAACAGGGGTCCACAGCAGTATATCGCTTGTGTGTTCGTCCTTACTTCTCCAGCAGTGTCCCATATGTGTGCTTCTTGTAACAAGGGGTCAATAGCAGTATATCGCTTATGTGTTGGTCCTAACTTCTCGATCAGTGTCCAATATGTCTGGTTCTTCTAACAAGGGGTCCACAGCAGTATATGGCTTTGTGTTCGTCCTTACTTCTGCAGCAGTGTCCCATATGTCTGGTTCTTCTAACAAGGGGTCCACAGCAGTATATCGCTTATGTGTTCGTCCTTACTTCTCCAGCAGTGTCCCATATGTCTGGTTCTTCTAACAAGGGGTCCACTGCAGTATATCGCCAATGTTTTCGTCATTACTTCTCCAGCAGTGTCCCATATGTCTGGTTCTTCTAACAAGAGGTGTAAAGAAGTATATCGCTTATGTGTTCGTCCTTACTTCTCCAGCAGTGTTCCATATGTCTGATTCTTCCAACACGGGGTCCACAGCAGTATATCGCTTATGTGTTCGTCCTTACTTCTCCAGCAGTGTCCCATATGTCTGGTTCTTCTAACAAGGGGTCCAAAGCAGTATATCTCTTATGTGGTCGTCCATACTTCTCCAGCAGTGTCCCATATGTCTGGTTCATCTAACAAGGGGTCACAGCAGTATATCGCTTATGTGTTCGTCCTTAAATGTCCAGCTGTGTCCCATATGTCTGGTTCTGATAAGAAGGGGTCTATAGCAGTATATCAATTATGAGTTCGTCCTTACTTCTCCATCAGTGTCCCATATGTCTGCTTCTCCTAAAAAGAGGTCCACAGAAATATATCGCTTATGCGTTCGTATTTACTTCTCCAGCAGTGTCCCATATGTCTGTTTCTTCTAACAAGTGGTCTACAGCAGTATATCGGTTATGATTTCATCCTTACTTCTCCAGCAGTGTCCCATATGTCTGGTTCTCCTAACAAGGGGTCCAAAGAAATATATCTCTTATGTGTTCGTCCTTACATCTCCAGCAGTGTCCCATATGTCTGGTTCTTCTAACAAGGGGTCCAAAGAAATATATCTCTTATGAGTTCGTCCTTACTTCTCCAGCAGTGCCCCATATGTCTGGTTCTTCTAACAAGCGGTCCATAGCAGTATATCGCTTATGTGTTCATCCTTACTTCTCCAGCAGTGTCCCATATGTCTGGTTCTTCTAACAATCGGTCCATAGCAGTATATCGCTTATGTGTTCGTCATTACTTCTCCAGCAGTGTCCCATATGTCTGCTTCTTCTAACAAGTGGTCTACAGCAGTATATCGCTTATGATTTCGTCCTTACTTCTCCAGCAATGTCCCATACGTCTGGTTCTTCTAACCAGTGTTTAACAGCAGTATATCGCTTATGCGTTCGTCCTTACTTCTCCAGCAGTGTCCCAGATATCTGGTTCTTCTAACAAGGGTCCACAGCAGTATATCGCTTATGTGTTCATCCTTACTTCTCCAGCATTGTCCCATACGTCTGGTTCTCCAAACAAGGGGTCCACAGAAATATATCGCTTATGTGTTCGTCTTTACTTCTCCAGCAGTGTCCCATATGTCTGGTTCTTCTAAGAAGGGGTATATAGCAGTATATCGCTTATATGTTCGTGCTTACTTCTCCTGCAGTGTCCTATATATATGGTTCTTCTAACAAGGGGTCCACAACAGTATATCGCCTGTGTGTTCGTCCTTACTTCTCCAGCAGTTTCCCATATGTCTGGTTCTTCTAACAATGGTCCACAGCAGTATATCGCTTATGTGTTCGTCCTTACTTCTCCAGCAGTGTCCATTATGTCTGGTTCTTCTAACAAGTGGTCCACAGCAGTATATCGCTTATGTGTTCATCCTTACTTCTCCAGCAGTGTCCCATATAACTGATTCTTCTAACATGGGGTCCATAGCAGTTTATCGCTTATGTGTTCGTCCTTACTTCTCCAGCAGTGTCCCATATGTCTGGTTCTTCTAACAAGGGGTCCACAGCAGTATATTGCATATGTGTTCGTCCTTACTTCTCCAGCAGTGTCCCATATGTCTGCTTCTTCTAACGAGGGGTCCATAGCAGTATATCGCTTATGTGTTTGTCCTTACTTCTCCAGCAGTATCCCATATGTCTGGTTCTTCTAACAAGGGGCAATAGCGGTATATCGCTCATGTGTTCGTCCTTCCTTCTCCAGCAGTGTACCATATGTCTGGTTCTTCTAACAAAAGGTCCACAGCAGTATATCGCTTATGTGTTGGTCCTTACTTCTCCAGCAGTGTCCCATATTTCTGGTTCTTCTAACAAAAGGTCCACAGCAGTATATCGCTTATGTGTTCGTCCTTACTTCTCCAGCAGTGTCCCATATGTCTGGTTCTTCTAACAAGGGGTTCACAGCAGTATATCGCTTATGTGTTCGTCCTTACTTCTCCTGCAGTGTCCCATATGTTTGTTTCTTCTAACAAAAGGTCCACAGCAGTATATCTCTTATGTGTTCGTCCTTACTTCTCCAGCAGTCTCCCATATGTCTGGTTCTTCTAACAAAGTGTCCACAGCAGTATATTGGATATGTGATCGTCCTTACTTCTCCAGCAGTGTCCCATATATCTGGTTCTTCTAACAAGGGGTCAATAGCAGTATATCGGTTATGCGTTCATCCTTGCTTTTCCAACTGTGTCTCATATGTCTGGTTCTCCTAGCAAATTTTCCACAGCAGTATATCGCTTATGTGACCATCCTAACTTCTCAAGCAGTGTCCTATATCTGGTTATTCTAACAAGGGGTCCACAGCAGTATATCACTTATGTGTTCGTCCTTACTTCTCCAGCAGTGTCCTATATGTCTGGTCCTTCTAACAAGGGGTCCATAGCAGTATATCACTTATGTTCGTCCTTACTTCTCCAGCAGTGTCCTATATGTCTGCTTCTCCTAACAAGGGACCCACAGCAGTATATTGCTTATGCGTTCATCCTTACTTCTCCAGCGGTGTCCCATATGTCTGATTCTTCTAACAAGCGGTCCATAGCAGTATATCGCTTATGTATTCGTCCTTACTTCTCCAGCAGTGTCCTATATGTCTGGTTCTTCTAACATGCACTCCACAGCTTTATATCGCTTATGTGATCACCCTTACATCTCCAGCAGTATCCCATATGTCTGATTCTTCTAACAAGGGGTCCATAGCAGTATATCACTTATGTGTTCGTCCTTACTTCTCAAGTGGTGTCCCATAGGTCTGGTTCTTCTAAAAAGGGGTCAACAGAAGTACATCTCTTATGTGTTCGTCCTTACTTCTCCAGCAGTGTCCCATATGTCTGGTTCTTCTAACAAAAGGTCCACAGCAGTATATCGCTTATGTGTTCGTCCTTACTTCTCCAGCAGTGTCCCATATGTCTTGTTCTTCTAACAAGGTGTGCATAGCAGTATATCACTGATGTGTTCGTCCTTGCTTCTCCAGTAGTGTCCTATATGTCTGGTTCTTCTAACAAGGGGTCCATAGCAGTATATCACTTATGTGTTCGTCCTTACTTCTCCAGCAGTGTCCTATATGTCTGGTTCTTCTAACAAGGTGTGTATAGCAGTATATTTCTTCTCCAGCAGTGTCCCATATGTCTGGTTCTTCTAACAAGGGGTTTATAGCAGTACATCGCTTATGTGTTCGTCCGTACTTCTCCAGCAGTGTCCCATAGGTCTGGTTCTTCTAACAATTTGTCCACAGCAGTATATTGCTTATGTGTTCATCCTTACTTCTCCAGCAGTGTGCCATATGTCTGGTTCTCCTAACATAGGGTCCAAAGAAATATATCGCTTATGTGTTCGTGCTTACTTCTCCAGCAGTGTCCCATATGTCTGGTTTTTCTACCAAGTGTTCCACAGCAGTTTATCGCTTATGCGTTCGTCCTTACTTCTCCTACAGTGTCCCATATGTCTGGTTCTTCTAACAAGGGTTCCATAGAACTATATCGCTAATGTGTTCGTCCTTACTTCTCCAGCAGTGTCCCATATGTCTGATTCTTCTAACAAGGGGCAATAGTGGTATAACACTTATGTGTTCATCCTTACTTCTCCAGCAGTGTCCCATATAACTGATTCTTCTAACAAGGTGTCCATAGCAGTATATCGCTTATGTGTCCGTCCTTACTTCTCCAGCAGTGTCCCATATGTCTGGTTCTTCTAACAAGGGGTCCACAGCAGAATATCACTTATGTGTTCGTCCTTACTTCTCCAGCAGTGTCCCATATGTCTTGTTCTTCTAACAAGGTGTGCATAGCAGTATATCGCTGATGTGTTCGTCCTTGCTTCTCCAGCAGTGTCCCATATGTCTGGTTCTTCTAACAAGGTGTGTATAGCAGTATATCGCTGATGTGTTCGTCCTTTCTTCTCCAGCAGTGTCCCATATGTCTGGTTCTTCTAACAAGGGGTTTATAGCAGTACATTGCTTATGTGTTCGTCCGTACTTCTCCAGCAGTGTCCCATAGGTCTGGTTCTTCTAACAATTTGTCCACAGCAGTATATTGCTTATGTGTTCATCCTTACTTCTCCAGCAGTGTGCCATATGTCTGGTTCTCCTAACATAGGGTCCAAAGAAATATATCGCTTATGTGTTCGTGCTTACTTCTCCAGCAGTGTCCCATACGTCTGGTTCTTCTAACAAGGGGTTCACAGCAGTATATCGCTTATGTGTTCGTCCTTACTTCTCCTGCAGTGTCCCATATGTTTGTTTCTTCTAACAAAAGGTCCACAGCAGTATATCTCTTATGTGTTCGTCCTTACTTCTCCAGCAGTCTCCCATATGTCTGGTTCTTCTAACAAAGTGTCCACAGCAGTATATTGGATATGTGATCGTCCTTACTTCTCCAGCAGTGTCCCATATATCTGGTTCTTCTAACAAGGGGTCAATAGCAGTATATCGGTTATGCGTTCATCCTTGCTTTTCCAACTGTGTCTCATATGTCTGGTTCTCCTAGCAAATTTTCCACAGCAGTATATCGCTTATGTGACCATCCTAACTTCTCAAGCAGTGTCCTATATCTGGTTATTCTAACAAGGGGTCCACAGCAGTATATCACTTATGTGTTCGTCCTTACTTCTCCAGCAGTGTCCTATATGTCTGGTCCTTCTAACAAGGGGTCCATAGCAGTATATCACTTATGTTCGTCCTTACTTCTCCAGCAGTGTCCTATATGTCTGCTTCTCCTAACAAGGGACCCACAGCAGTATATTGCTTATGCGTTCATCCTTACTTCTCCAGCGGTGTCCCATATGTCTGATTCTTCTAACAAGCGGTCCATAGCAGTATATCGCTTATGTATTCGTCCTTACTTCTCCAGCAGTGTCCTATATGTCTGGTTCTTCTAACATGCACTCCACAGCTTTATATCGCTTATGTGATCACCCTTACATCTCCAGCAGTATCCCATATGTCTGATTCTTCTAACAAGGGGTCCATAGCAGTATATCACTTATGTGTTCGTCCTTACTTCTCAAGTGGTGTCCCATAGGTCTGGTTCTTCTAAAAAGGGGTCAACAGAAGTACATCTCTTATGTGTTCGTCCTTACTTCTCCAGCAGTGTCCCATATGTCTGGTTCTTCTAACAAAAGGTCCACAGCAGTATATCGCTTATGTGTTCGTCCTTACTTCTCCAGCAGTGTCCCATATGTCTTGTTCTTCTAACAAGGTGTGCATAGCAGTATATCACTGATGTGTTCGTCCTTGCTTCTCCAGTAGTGTCCTATATGTCTGGTTCTTCTAACAAGGGGTCCATAGCAGTATATCACTTATGTGTTCGTCCTTACTTCTCCAGCAGTGTCCTATATGTCTGGTTCTTCTAACAAGGTGTGTATAGCAGTATATTTCTTCTCCAGCAGTGTCCCATATGTCTGGTTCTTCTAACAAGGGGTTTATAGCAGTACATCGCTTATGTGTTCGTCCGTACTTCTCCAGCAGTGTCCCATAGGTCTGGTTCTTCTAACAATTTGTCCACAGCAGTATATTGCTTATGTGTTCATCCTTACTTCTCCAGCAGTGTGCCATATGTCTGGTTCTCCTAACATAGGGTCCAAAGAAATATATCGCTTATGTGTTCGTGCTTACTTCTCCAGCAGTGTCCCATATGTCTGGTTTTTCTACCAAGTGTTCCACAGCAGTTTATCGCTTATGCGTTCGTCCTTACTTCTCCTACAGTGTCCCATATGTCTGGTTCTTCTAACAAGGGTTCCATAGAACTATATCGCTAATGTGTTCGTCCTTACTTCTCCAGCAGTGTCCCATATGTCTGATTCTTCTAACAAGGGGCAATAGTGGTATAACACTTATGTGTTCATCCTTACTTCTCCAGCAGTGTCCCATATAACTGATTCTTCTAACAAGGTGTCCATAGCAGTATATCGCTTATGTGTCCGTCCTTACTTCTCCAGCAGTGTCCCATATGTCTGGTTCTTCTAACAAGGGGTCCACAGCAGAATATCACTTATGTGTTCGTCCTTACTTCTCCAGCAGTGTCCCATATGTCTTGTTCTTCTAACAAGGTGTGCATAGCAGTATATCGCTGATGTGTTCGTCCTTGCTTCTCCAGCAGTGTCCCATATGTCTGGTTCTTCTAACAAGGTGTGTATAGCAGTATATCGCTGATGTGTTCGTCCTTTCTTCTCCAGCAGTGTCCCATATGTCTGGTTCTTCTAACAAGGGGTTTATAGCAGTACATTGCTTATGTGTTCGTCCGTACTTCTCCAGCAGTGTCCCATAGGTCTGGTTCTTCTAACAATTTGTCCACAGCAGTATATTGCTTATGTGTTCATCCTTACTTCTCCAGCAGTGTGCCATATGTCTGGTTCTCCTAACATAGGGTCCAAAGAAATATATCGCTTATGTGTTCGTGCTTACTTCTCCAGCAGTGTCCCATACGTCTGGTTTTTCTACCAAGTGTTCCACAGCAGTTTATCGCTTATGCGTTCGTCCTTACTTCTCCTACAGTGTCCCATATGTCTGGTTCTTCTAACAAGGGTTCCATAGAACTATATCGCTAATGTGTTCGTCCTTACTTCTCCAGCAGTGTCCCATATGTCTGATTCTTCTAACAAGGGGCAATAGTGGTATAACACTTATGTGTTCATCCTTACTTCTCCAGCAGTGTCCCATATAACTGATTCTTCTAACAAGGTGTCCATAGCAGTATATCGCTTATGTGTCCGTCCTTACTTCTCCAGCAGTGTCCCATATGTCTGGTTCTTCTAACAAGGGGTCCACAGCAGTATATTGCATATGTGTTCGTCCTTACTTCTCCAGCAGTGTCCCATATGTCTGGTTCTTCTAACAAAAGGTCCACAGCAGTATATCGTTTATGTGTTCGTCCTTACTTCTCCAGCAGTGTCCCATATGTCTGGTTTTTCTAACAAAGTGTCCCCAGCAGTATATCCCTTATGTGTTCGTCCTTACTTCTCCAGCAGTGTCCCATATGTCTGGTTCTTCTAACAAAGTGTCCCCAGCAGTATATCCCTTATGTCTTCGTCCTTACTTCTCCAGCAGTGTCCCATATGTCTGGTTCTTCTAACAAAGTGTCCACAGCAGTATATCGGATATGTGATTGTCCTTACTTCTCCAGCAGTGTCCCATATATCTGGTTCTTCTAACAAGGGGTCAATAGCAGTATATCCGTTATGCGTACATCCTTGCTTTTCCAACTGTGTCTCATATGTCTGGTTCTCCTAGCAAATTTTCCACAGCTGTATATCGCTTATGTGACCATCCTTACTTCTCCAGCAGTGTCCTATATCTCTGGTTCTTCTAACAAGGTGTCCACACCAGTATATCACTTATGTGTTCGTCCTTACTTCTCCAGCAGTGTCCTATATGTCTGGTTCTCCTAACAAGGGGTCCATAGCAGTATATCACTTATGTGTCGTCCTTACTTCTCCAGCAGTGTCCTATGTGTCTGCTTCTCCTAACAAGGGGTCCACAGCAGTATATCGCTTATGTGTTCATCCTTACTTCTCCAGCAGTGTCCCATATGTCTGATTCTTCTAACAAATGGTCCATAGCAGTATATCGCTTATGTGTTCGACTTACTTCTCCAGCAGTGTCCCATATGTCTGGTTCTTCTAACAAATGGTCCCCAGTAGTGTATCGCTTATGTGTTCATTCTTACTTCTCCAGCAGTGTCCCATATGTCTGATTTTTCTAACAAGTGGTCCATAGCAGTATATCGCTTATGGGTTCGTCCTTACTTCTCCAGCAGTGTCTTATATATCTGGTTCTTCTAACAAGGGGTCCACAGCAGTATATCACTTATGCGTTCATCCTTACTTCTCCAGCAGTGTCCAATAAGTCTGGTTCTTCTAACAAGGGTTCCATATTACTATATCGCTAATGTGTTCGTCCTTACATCTCCAGCAGTGTCCCATATGTCTGGTTCTTCAAACAAGGGGTCCACAGCAGTATATTGCCTATGTGTTGGTCCTTACTTCTCCTGCAGTGTCCCATATGTCTGGTTCTTCTAACAAGGGGCCCACAGCACTATATCGCTTAAACGTTCGTCCTTACTTCTCCAGCAGTGTCCCATATGTCTGTTTCTTCTAACAAAGTGTCCACAGCAGTATATCGGATATATGATCGTCATTACTTCCCCAGCAGTGTCCCATATGTCTGCTTCTTCTAACAAAGGGTCAATAGCAGTATATCGCTTATGTGTTTGTCCTCACTTCTCCAGCAGTGTCCCATAAGTCTGATTCTTCTAACAAGGGGCAATAGCGGTATAACGCTTATGTGTTCATCCTTACTTCTCTAGCAGTGTCCCATGTAACTGATTCTTCTAACAAGGGGTCCATAGCAGTATATCGCTTATGTGTTCGTCCTTACTTCTCCAGCAGTGTCCCATATGTCTGGTTCTTCTAACAAAAGGTCCACAGCAGTATATCGTTTATGTGTTCGTCCTTACTTCTCCAGCAGTGTCCCATATGTCTGGTTTTTCTAAGAAGGGGTCCACAGCAGTATATCGCTTATGTGTTCGTCCTTACTTCTCCTGCAGTGTCCAATATGTCTGGTTCTTCTAACAAAGTGTCCCCAGCAGTATATCCCTTATGTGTTCGTCCTTACTTCTCCAGCAGCGTCCCATATGTCTGGTTCTTCTAACAAAGTGTCCACAGCAGTATATCGGATATGTGATCGTCCTTACTTCTCCAGCAGTGTCCCATATATCTGGTTCTTCTAACAAGGGGTCAATAGCAGTATATCGGTTATGCGTTAATCCTTGCTTTTCCAACTGTCTCATATGTCTGGTTCTCCTACCAAATTTTCCACAGCAGTATATCGCTTATGTGACCATCCTTACTTCTCCAGCAGTGTCCTATATCTCTGGTTCTTCTAACAAGGGGTCCACAGCAGTATATCACTTATGTGTTCGTCCTTACTTCTCCAGCAGTGTCCTATATGTCTGGTTCTCCTAACAAGGGGTCCATAGCAGTATATCACTTATGTGTTCGACTTACTTCTCCAGCAGTGTCCCATATGTCTGGTTCTTCTAACAAGGGGTCCCCAGTAGTGTATCGCTAATGTGTTCATCCTTACTTCTCCAGCAGTGTCCCATATGTCTGATTCTTCTAACAATGGGTCCACCGCAGTATTTCGCTTATGTGTTCGTCTTTACTTCTCCAGCAGTGTCCCATATGTCTGGTTCTTCTAACAAGGGGTCAATAGCAGTATATTGCTTTTGTGCTCGTCCTTGCTTCTCCAACTGTGTCCCATATGTATGGTTCTCCTAGCAAATTTTTCACAGCAGTATATCGCTTATGTGACCCTCTTTACTTCTCCAGCAGTGTACCATATGTCTGGTTCTTCTAACAAGGGGTGTATCGCAGTTTATCGCTTATGTGTTCGTCCTTACTTCTCCAGCAGTTACCTATATGTCTGGTTCATCTAACAAGAGGTCAACAGCAGTATATCGCTTATGTGTTCGTCCTTGCTTCTCCAGCAGTGGCCTATATGTGTGGTTCTTCTAACAAGGGGTTCACAGCAGTATTTCGCTCATGTGTTCGTCCTTACTTCTCCAGCAGTGACCCATATGGCTGGTTCTTCTAACAAGGTGTCCACAGCAGTATATCGCTTATGTGTTCGTCCTTACTTCTATAGCTGTGACCCATATGTCTGGTTCTTCTAACAAGGGGTCCACAGCAGTATATCGCTTATGTGTTCGTCCTTACTTCTTCAGCAGTGTCCCATATGTCTGGTTCTCCTAACAAAGGTTACACAGAAATATACCGCTTATATGTTCGTCCTTACTTCTCCAGCAGTGTCCCATATGTCTGGTTCTTCTAACAAGGTGTCCACGGCAGTATATCGCTTATGTGTTCGTCCTTACTTCTCCAACAGTGTCCCATATGTCTGGTTCTTCAAACAAGGGGTCCACACAGTATATTGCTTACGTGTTCGTCCTTACTTTTCCAGCAGTGTCCCATATGTCTGGTTCGTCTACCAAGTGTTCCACAGCAGTGTATCGCTTAAGCGTTCGTCCTTACTTGTCCAGCAGTGTCCCATATGTCTGGTTCTTCTAACAAGGGGTCCACAGCAGAATATCACTTATGTGTTCGTCCTTACTTCTCCAGCAGTGTCCCATATGTCTTGTTCTTCTAACAAGGTGTGCATAGCAGTATATCGCTGATGTGTTCGTCCTTGCTTCTCCAGCAGTGTCCCATATGTCTGGTTCTTCTAACAAGGTGTGTATAGCAGTATATCGCTGAGTTGTTCGTCCTTTCTTCTCCAGCAGTGTCCCATATGTCTGGTTCTTCTAACAATGGGTTTATAGCAGTACATCGCTTATGTGTTCGTCCGTACTTCTCCAGCAGTGTCCCATAGGTCTGGTTCTTCTAACAATTTGTCCACAGCAGTATATCGCTTATGTGTTCGTCCTTGCTTCTCCAGCAGTGGCCTATATGTGTGGTTCTTCTAACAAGGGGTTCACAGCAGTATTTCGCTCATGTGTTCGTCCTTACTTCTCCAGCAGTGACCCATATGGCTGGTTCTTCTAACAAGGTGTCCACAGCAGTATATCGCTTATGTGTTCGTCCTTACTTCTATAGCTGTGTCCCATATGTCTGGTTCTTCTAACAAGGGGTCCACAGCAGTATATCGCTTATGTGTTCGTCCTTACTTCTTCAGCAGTGTCCCATATGTCTGGTTCTCCTAACAAAGGTTACACAGAAATATACCGCTTATATGTTCGTCCTTACTTCTCCAGCAGTGTCCCATATGTCTGGTTCTTCTAACAAGGTGTCCACGGCAGTATATCGCTTATGTGTTCGTCCTTACTTCTCCAACAGTGTCCCATATGTCTGGTTCTTCAAACAAGGGGTCCACACAGTATATTGCTTACGTGTTCGTCCTTACTTTTCCAGCAGTGTCCCATATGTCTGGTTCGTCTACCAAGTGTTCCACAGCAGTGTATCGCTTAAGCGTTCGTCCTTACTTCTCCAGCAGTGTCCCATATGTCTGGTTCTTCTAACAAGGGGTCCACAGCAGTATATCTCTTATGTGTTCGTCCTTACTTCTCCAGCAGCGTCCCATATGTCTGGTTCTTCTAACAAAGTGTCCACAGCAGTATATCGGATATGTGATCGTCCTTACTTCTCCAGCAGTGTCCCATATATCTGGTTCTTCTAACAAGTGGTCAATAGCAGTATATCGGTTATGCGTTAATCCTTGCTTTTCCAACTGTGTCTCATATGTCTGGTTTTCCTAGCAAATTTTCCACAGCAGTATATCGCTTATGTGACCATCCTTACTTCTCCAGCAGTGTCCTATATCTCTGGTTCTTCTAACAAGGGGTCCACAGCAGTATATCACTTATATGTTCGTCCTTACTTCTCCAGCAGTGTCCTATTTGTCTGGTTCTCCTAACAAGGGGTCCATAGCAGTATATCACTTATGTGTTCGACTTACTTCTCCAGCAGTGTCCCATATGTCTGGTTCTTCTAACAAGGGGTCCCCAGTAGTGTATCGCTAATGTGTTCATCCTTACTTCTCCAGCAGTGTCCCATATGTCTGATTCTTCTAACAAGTGGTCCATAGCAGTATATCGCTTACGTGTTCGTCCTTACCTCTCCAGCAGTGTCCTATATGTCTGGTTCTTCTAACAAGGGGTCCACAGCAGTATATCGCTTATGTGTTCGTCCTTGCTTCTCCAGCAGTGGCCTATATGTCTGGTTCATCTAACAAGGGGTTCACAGCAGTATATCGCTTATGTGTTCGTCCTTGCTTCTCCAGCAGTGGCCTATATGTCTGGTTCTTCTAACAAGGGGTCCACAGCAGAATATCACTTATGTGTTCGTCCTTACTTCTCCAGCAGTGTCCCATATGTCTTGTTCTTCTAACAAGGTGTGCATAGCAGTATATCGCTGATGTGTTCGTCCTTGCTTCTCCAGCAGTGTCCCATATGTCTGGTTCTTCTAACAAGGTGTGTATAGCAGTATATCGCTGAGTTGTTCGTCCTTTCTTCTCCAGCAGTGTCCCATATGTCTGGTTCTTCTAACAATGGGTTTATAGCAGTACATCGCTTATGTGTTCGTCCGTACTTCTCCAGCAGTGTCCCATAGGTCTGGTTCTTCTAACAATTTGTCCACAGCAGTATATCGCTTATGTGTTCGTCCTTGCTTCTCCAGCAGTGGCCTATATGTGTGGTTCTTCTAACAAGGGGTTCACAGCAGTATTTCGCTCATGTGTTCGTCCTTACTTCTCCAGCAGTGACCCATATGGCTGGTTCTTCTAACAAGGTGTCCACAGCAGTATATCGCTTATGTGTTCGTCCTTACTTCTATAGCTGTGTCCCATATGTCTGGTTCTTCTAACAAGGGGTCCACAGCAGTATATCGCTTATGTGTTCGTCCTTACTTCTTCAGCAGTGTCCCATATGTCTGGTTCTCCTAACAAAGGTTACACAGAAATATACCGCTTATATGTTCGTCCTTACTTCTCCAGCAGTGTCCCATATGTCTGGTTCTTCTAACAAGGTGTCCACGGCAGTATATCGCTTATGTGTTCGTCCTTACTTCTCCAACAGTGTCCCATATGTCTGGTTCTTCAAACAAGGGGTCCACACAGTATATTGCTTACGTGTTCGTCCTTACTTTTCCAGCAGTGTCCCATATGTCTGGTTCGTCTACCAAGTGTTCCACAGCAGTGTATCGCTTAAGCGTTCGTCCTTACTTCTCCAGCAGTGTCCCATATGTCTGGTTCTTCTAACAAGGGGTCCACAGCAGTATATCTCTTATGTGTTCGTCCTTACTTCTCCAGCAGCGTCCCATATGTCTGGTTCTTCTAACAAAGTGTCCACAGCAGTATATCGGATATGTGATCGTCCTTACTTCTCCAGCAGTGTCCCATATATCTGGTTCTTCTAACAAGTGGTCAATAGCAGTGTATCGGTTATGCGTTAATCCTTGCTTTTCCAACTGTGTCTCATATGTCTGGTTTTCCTAGCAAATTTTCCACAGCAGTATATCGCTTATGTGACCATCCTTACTTCTCCAGCAGTGTCCTATATCTCTGGTTCTTCTAACAAGGGGTCCACAGCAGTATATCACTTATATGTTCGTCCTTACTTCTCCAGCAGTGTCCTATTTGTCTGGTTCTCCTAACAAGGGGTCCATAGCAGTATATCACTTATGTGTTCGACTTACTTCTCCAGCAGTGTCCCATATGTCTGGTTCTTCTAACAAGGGGTCCCCAGTAGTGTATCGCTAATGTGTTCATCCTTACTTCTCCAGCAGTGTCCCATATGTCTGATTCTTCTAACAAGTGGTCCATAGCAGTATATCGCTTACGTGTTCGTCCTTACCTCTCCAGCAGTGTCCTATATGTCTGGTTCTTCTAACAAGGGGTCCACAGCAGTATATCGCTTATGTGTTCGTCCTTGCTTCTCCAGCAGTGGCCTATATGTCTGGTTCTTCTAACAAGGGGTTCACAGCAGTATATCGCTTATGTGTTCGTCCTTGCTTCTCCAGCAGTGGCCTATATGTCTGGTTCTTCTAACAAGGGGTTCACAGCAGTATATCGCTTATGTGTTCGTCCTTACTTCTCCAGCAATTACCCATATGTCTCGTTTATCTAACAAGGGGTCCAAAGAAATATATCGCTTATGTGTTCGTGCTTACTTCTCCAGCAGTGTCCCATATGTCTGGTTCTTCTACCAAGTGTTCCACAGCAGTGTATCGCTTATGCGTTCGTCCTTACTTCTACTGCAGTGTCCCATATGTCTGGTTCTTCTAACAAGGGTTCCATAGAACTATATCGCTAATGTGTTCGTCCTTACTTCTCCAGCAGTGTCCCATATGTCTGGTTCTTCTAACAAGTGGCCCACAGCAGTATATCGCTTAAACGTTCGTGCCTACTTCTCCAGCAGTGTCCCATATGTCTGGTTCATCTAACAAGGTGTCCACAGCAGTATATTGCTTATGTGTTCCTCCTTACTTCTCCAGCAGTGTCCCATATGTCTGGATCTTCTAATAACCGGTCCCCAGCAGTATATCGCTTATGTGTTCGTCCTTACTTCTCCAGCAGTGTCCCATATGTCTTGTTCTTCTCACAAGGGGTCCACAGCAGTATATCGCTTATGTGTTCGTCCTTACTTCTCCAGCAGTGTCCCATATGTCTTGTTCTTCTAACAATGGGTCCACAGCAGTATTTAGCTTATGTGTTCGTCTTTACTTCTCCAGCAGTGTCCCATATGTCTGGTTCTTCTAACAAGGGGTCAATAGTAGTATATCGCTTTTGTGCTCGTCGTTGCTTCTCCAACTGTGTCCCATATGTATGGTTCTCCTAGCAAATTTTTCACAGCAGTATATCGCTTATGTGACCATCTTTACTTCTCCAGCAGTGTACCATATGTCTGGTTCTTCTAACAAGGGGTGTATCGCAGTTTATAGCTTATGTGTTCGTCCTTACTTCTCCAGCAGTTACCCATATGTCTGGTTCATCTAACAAGGGGGCAACAGCAGTATATCGCTTATGTGTTCGTCCTTGCTTCTCCAGCAGTGGCCTATATGTGTGGTTGTTCTAACAAGGGGTTCACAGCAGTATTTCGCTTATGTGTTCGTCCTTACTTCTCCAGCAGTGTCCCATATGTCTGGTTCTTCTAACAAGGGGTCCACAGCAGTATATCGCTTATGTGTTCGTCCTTACTTCTCCAGCAGTGTCCCATATGTCTGGTTCTCCTAACAAAGGTTACACAGAAATATACCGCTTATATGTTCGTCCTTACTTCTCCAGCAGTGTCCCATATGTCTGGTTCTTCTAACAAGGTGTCCACAGCAGTATATCGCTTATGTGTTCGTCCTTACTTCTCCAACAGTGTCCCATATGTCTGGTTCTTCAAACAAGGGGTCCACACAGTATATTGCTTACGTGTTCGTCCTTACTTTTCCAGCAGTGTCCCATATGTCTGGTTCGTCTACCAAGTGTTCCACAGCAGTGTATCGCTTAAGCGTTCGTCCTTACTTCTCCAGCAGTGTCCCATATGTCTGGTTCTTCTAACAAGGGGTCCACAGCAGTATATCGCTTATGTGTTCGTCCTTACTTCTCCAGCAGCGAGACGATGACGAACACAGCAGTGTATCGCATATGCGTTCGTCCTTACTTCTCCTGCAGTGTCCCATATGTCTGGTTCTTCTAACAAGGGTTCCATAGAACTATATCGCTAATGTGTTTGTCCTTACTTCTCCAGCAGTGTCCCATATGTCTAGTTCTTCCAAAAATATTATTTTATGCAACAAAAAAAATTGGTTTAAATTGCACATTAACCTGCGTGGATTATTTATGCTAAAGCCATTCTTGTAGAAGAACAGCAATGACACTATTTAACCCATAGGGGCGGGGATTAGTGAGTTCATGCTTTTTGCAATTGTATTAGTCCGAAAAGGAATGAAATAACGCAACTGTAGTTTGAACTCTCTTACTTCAAGACCTCAGTCCAACACTTTAGCCGTTACGCTACGGAGACAACCCCCTAAGAAAAAAAAATCTAAATGTTTCTATTAAAGGAATACGTTTTTAACCTTTTTTTAATGAGATATATTTTGACCGGGCCATTGGCCTAATGAGCAGAGCGTTCGCCAATGGTCCGAGTGACCGGGGTTCAATCCCAGATCGAGTCATACCAAAGACTAAAAAAATGTTATTTGATGCCACCTTGCCTAACACTTAGCATTATAAGGTACGGATCAAGAGTAAAGTGGAGCAATCAAGGGAATGGGGTAGAGCCCTCTGTTGTATAGCCACATAATAAATACACATTTTACATGCAGAAACATAACGACGCAATAAAGACGAGCGAAGACACTTCTTTAGAAAAATATACCTCTCACTTTATTGAAAGGGTTGTGTATGAGAGGGGTTGGAGACCGAACAGAACTGCAACATATTGACTCCCACTCTTATGGCCATAACAGCGTTTCTTTCACGTCCTCCTGGGCTGCTCAACCGGGAGCCTGGGGGCCCAGCCTCTCTGGGACATGGTCCTCATTCCAGCATCTTTTCTCCAACCGGTCTGAACTCCAACTGAGTCAATCGGGTGTACTGAGCCCCCCCCCCTCTAGGTGCTGGTTCTCTCTACTGCATCTTATCTCCAACCGATTGAACTTCCTGTCGCCGGGGTTATATGATAATTTGACGTCCACTCTTCTTCCTGCGAGCGTCACAATTTCGCACTCAATTCAACCCGTCCACGGTCAAAGTTATATCCTGATATTCCTCGACCGGATGCACCTGTTATTTACACAGATGCATTTCCTATTTTGACAGCTTGGCCGGGTAGAACAATATGCAACACCTCTCCAACTCTTCGGTGTAGTAGCTATTGAAAAGGGAGCTTCCGGGTCGCCATTGACAACGGTCACTAACTTTAATGAATTGGCTGGAGGGTAAACCTTCAACAATTTTACTGATAAATTAAATTAATAATACAGAATCTAAGTTACTTAGGTAATTATACGTGTGTGATAAGGATGTGATAAGGACTATTTTTTCCTGATTATACCTAAATATTAATATTTTTTGGTCATATTCAAATGTAAGTTATATCTATGGCTCAAATTTAAGTAATGTGCAGCGTAGAGTTTAAATCCCGGGTCAAGCGATGCTATGGGAATTTTATCGACTCCCAAAGTAAGTCGTTAAAAAGTATAGAACAACAAGACAAGCCGGACTTATTGAAAAATATACGTTTATACAAATCTGTACTGAAATTTGTTTGTAGAGAAAAAGAAAGAAGCTGCTAAACTGATTCCTTTGGCAGTTCAATGTTCCAGCTCGTGGGAACTAATCTTAAATCAGTTGATTATATAGTATTCCTTATCTGGAGTTTTTTAATAGTTCTCTTTTCAATGTCTGTTTTCTCGAAGAAGCAATAAAGAGACATCTATTCGATTTGGTTTGCACTTGGCCTCTGCACTGTCTTGACAAAGCAATAAAAACAGGTCTATTCAGATCGGTGCTCACAATACCTCTCCCTGGTGCTTTAATCCTAAATGGCGCCCAATTTTGGGTCTTACCCATTACTGCCAGATAAATAGATTCCTCTATCTCTTCCGATGATTTTAGCAACTGTCACTCCAGATCAGAGTGGGCCTGGAAGTAATAACATTAAAGGGAAACTACTCAATTCCTAGATCTCCAAAACTGAAGCCTCACTATCTGATACAGTTTAGTTAGACTAAGGATACTCCTTTTTAAGTGTATGTGGGGGAGGGTTCTTATCCTGCTATAGGGGATACAGTCAGCGTACTCTAAGACCGACTGACTGAAACTAAAAAGAGGTCGAGAATGGGTTTCTAAACTGTCATGAATCTCCTGACGAAGATGTCGAGTAAATAAGGGAAATAATCATTTCTCGTACCCTAAAACGTTAAGCTTTTTGGGATGTTGTTATGCTATGTAATCGTGAAGTTACCTTATCAGTCACTGACTCATTTATTACACGCCCCTTATGCAATTTTCCCGAATTAATTGCAATGCACCCGACGTAATTAATATGCACAGCACTTCTCCTGCAACTGGTTGAATTTGATCATCCAAATGAGATGTTGTTTTATGCGTGACTAATCACTATCAAGCCTTCAGTTTTGTTTGTTTGTTTTGAGTTGTGTGTTGTTTAGCGTTTTTTGTTTTTTTAAGGAGTTCTTTTATTGTTTTTTGTGTTGTTCACTTCGTTTTCTATCTTGTTGTTTGTGTCTTCTTTGTTTTCTCCTTCCATCATATACAGTAACATTACCCATCCGATGATGAAATGTGAACGCTGTCGCTCTCAATCCAATTATCAAGGCTTTATTACCATTTTTTTGTAGGATGAAATGCGAATACAATGTTTCATCTTCCATTAGCTCCAAAACACTGCCCTTAGTCAAACAGGCAACAAGAATCTTTTGAATGATCTAATACAAAATATACATATTGCATAATATTAGAAACAAATTCATTCGATTGTCTGAATGTCTGAGATGAAGCTTGATTATTTTTATCATTCGGGTTTTTTGGACTGTTGTCTTTATCGATTACTGTTATATTTCACAACGTTTTGGCCAATGTGTCCTCCGGCCTTCTTCAGGTGTTTCCTGGTCGAACTCGGGAGCCTACACGGAACTTAGAATCACGTTCTTTATTTGATCAACAAGGGTCGCTTACTCTGATCTCGTTAACCATCATTCGATTACGAGGAGTTAAATATTCCTGTATTCTACTTGTACCCGACTATGTAATATAAATCTAATGGTAAGGTAAGATTTTAATTCCTTTAATTATTCATGCTGCTTTGCTGCCCAGCATTTGAGCACTTTTGGTTTCTCAAACTCTTTTAAACGATATATCGACCTCTCTCTCTCTCTCTCTCTTTCACTCACTCTCTCTCTTCTCTCTCTCTAAATATATATATGAATACGTGTATATATGGATAGAGCTACGTGACAAAGTTCTCACATCTTAGATAAGATTAACAAGCGGGTTTTCCGCCTATTTCCGTCTGATGTTCGTGTGATCCACGTAAAACTTATGTAACGGACACAGAGAGTACACACAGTGGTACATAGATAAGTATCCAGTCTTGTTTCGTATGGGCACTTTTATTGATAGTACACACATAAAACTCTAGTCCCCCTTCCAAGTAACTCCTCCGGCTGCAATGCACTGTTCTTACCGTTCCAACATCTTCTGCAAGGCCCCATCGAAGTCCACTTCTGAGAGCGGTGTCAATGACCTTCGTCACAGCCTCTTTCATCTCCTCAATTGTCTCATAACGACAGCCTCTGAGGTTAGGGAATAACCAAAAGTCACAGGGAGCAAGGTCTAGACTATAGGGACGGCGAGGGAACTGTCTTGATGCCCATCTTGCTCAAATAGTCTGTGACATTGATGGAGTTGTGGGCTGGTGTATTGTTCTGGTGGAAATGTCACTGACACGATTTGAAGAGTGCTGACCTCTTCCCTAGGAATCTCTTCTGAACTCCCTTAAAACCTCAACATAGTAACCCTAAGCCAAACCCCTTGGCCAATCAACTCTGATGTTCTGACTTCCTTATTTCCACAACTCTCATCATCCCTCCAGACTCCGTGCCTTCCTTGAATCTCTTATGCCACTCAAAAACTGATGTTCGATTTATGCAAGATGGTCGAAAAGCAGTCTGAAGCATTCCATACGTTTCTGTGTCATTTTTTCCAAGATTAAAAATGTCAGATTGCTTTGAAATTCACCAGCTGTGACAATCAGACTTTAGTAGGGTGTATTCCAATTCCTTCTGTAGCTGTTGATTTCAACCTGAAATCATAAAAATTGGTCAGTCATCTCATAAGATGTATAGCAATATTAAAATTACGATAAGTTTCCAGACTTTTTTTGTACTGGCATTTAACGTTGTCGTAGACTCTTGAAAATTCACTATATAATTGCTATACATCTTATGAGATGACTGACCAATTTTTATGATTTCAGCTTCAAATGAACAGCTACAGCAGCAATTGGAATACACCCTACTAAAACCTGATTGTCTCAGCTGGTGAATTTCAAAAATGCAATCTGGACGTCAGGACACTTTAGAAGAACGATATGCAATAGAATTCTGTTTTAAACTTGGAAAAAATGCCACAGAACGTATGGAATGCTTCAGACTGCTTTTAGACCATCTTGCATGAATCGAGCATCAGTTTTTGAATGGCATAAGAGATTCAAGGAAAGCAGGGAGTATGTGAGGGATGATAAGAGGTGTGGGAGGAGGAAGGAAGTCAATACACCAGAGTTGATTGGCCAAAGGTTAAAGGTTAGGGTTACTATGTTGAGGTTTTAAGGGAGTTCAGCAAGAGATTCCGTCGGAAGAGGCCAGCACTCTTCAAATTGGGTCAGTGGCATTTCCACCTGGACAATACACCAGTCCACAACTCCACCTTTGTCACAGACTATATGACCAAGATGGGTATCAACACTGTTCCTCAGCCTTCCTATAGTCGAGACCTTGCTCCCTGTGACTTTTGGTTATTCCCTAAGCTCACAGGCTGTCGTTATGAGACAATTGAGGAGATGAAAGAGGCTGTGACGAAGGTCATTGACACGCTCACACAAGAAGACTTCGATGGGGCTTTCCAGAAGATGTTGGAACGATAGAACAAGTGCATTGCAGCCGGAGGAGATTACTTGGAAGGGGACTAGAGTTTCATGTGTGTACTATCAATAAAAGTGCCCATACGAAAAAAGGCTGGAAATTTATTGAATGATCCTCGTATATATAATGAAATAAAGAGAAATTCTGTGGTTACGGTAATACGAGATATTATTCAACTTGTATATTGGTCCTGTTACCATAAAAACGAATGTTCTTGCTTTAAAGTGATGACTTGTCACTCATTTTGTATGCTAATCCCCACTCAAACAAGGTTTTTAATTGGCTGAAAAACTTAGCGCAAACCACTTAACATTTGCCAGACGTTTGTAGAGTATGTGCATGTTTCAAAAGGCGGGAAAAATAGACCCGATATGATTTGTCAAAACGGGGCTTTTCGACAATATCTCACCTGCTGTTATTCACTACATGACAGATTTGAAGATATTTTTGCGGACGATTGACAATGGAAGTGAAAAAACTGGGTTTACTGTGATAATAATTAAATATCTGGTTGGTTGGTTGGTTGGTTGGTTGGTTGAATGGATTTTTTGGCACACCTGCCCTTGGGGGTTGTTTAATTCCAAATAGTGTTCATAAATATTTTAGATATATAATATTTGTAAATGAATCTTCTAATGTTGTGAGACATGGAAATAAGTGAAATCATTTAATTGTGAACAAAAAAATTAGCTCTGGCTGGTTTAAAAATGTATTGACAAAATGTGTTCAGAAATCATATATTTGAAGTATAAAGGGGATCATTCATTAAATAACCACAGTGGTTGATATGCCATGAAACCAAACTAACCTAAATCATATATATTTAATATATATGTATAAAGAGGATTTGGCATTAAATAACCTACAATGGTTGATATGCCATAAAAGGCAATTAAACCAAATCCTATATATTTAGTATATATGTATAAAGAGGATTTGGCATTAAATAACCTACGATGGTTGAAATGCCATAAAACCCAACCAAACCAAATCCTATATATTTAATATATATGTATAAAGAGGATTTGGCATTAAAGAACCTACAATGGTTGATATGCCATAAAACGACAACAAAACCAAATTATGTATATTTAATATATATGTATAAAGAGGATTTGGCATTAAAACCAAACAAATAGAATAGAACATTTTTGTTTATTTTTTATTATATTCTGTCACAGTTATTGATTGAATTCTTTTGTTTTTTGTTCCTTGCAGAATTATACTTGTACTGTGACTCCTTATCAATATCATCTGGTAAGTTTTTTGTTATTTCTTTTTTTTTTACCTTACTTGAATAATATCCTTTCTTTTCTTGAATTCATTATCATATAAAACATTTTGGATTCAATATTAATTTTTCGCTTAATATTTCTTACACTTTAATTTCAATTTCTTTTTATAGCAACTTCTCAGATCATCATCATCATCTTTCTGCAAATGGTTCGATCATCAGATAAAACTTAAAAGTTTTTTTTCTGATGACTGTATCCAAGTTGATACACGAAACGTTTTAGGTATGAAACCATGATAAAAAGAGGGGAAATCTTAATTTATTATATATATATATATATATATATATATATATATATATGTAGTTTGAGTGAGAGTCATGGTAAACAGTTACGGACGCAGACAACGCAGATGACATAGCGCTTCAGGTAAATATACCTAGCCAAGCTGAATGCCTGCTGCACAGTCTAGAGCAGGCAGCAGGAAGCACTAGCCTCCATGTGTATGCCGGCAAAGCGGTGTACATGTGTTTTTATAAAAAAAAAAAAAAAAAGTAGACATCTCAACTCTAAATAGTGGTTCTCTGAAATTAGTGAACAAGTTTACGAAAGTCGGTGGCATTGTCTCATCTACGGAAAATGACATCAATATGCAACTAGCGAAGGCATGAACTGCTATCAATAGGTTATTGATCATATGGAAGTCAGGTTAATCCAATTAAATAAAATACAATTTCTTCCAAGCAGCGGCTGTGTCGACTCTACTATATGGATGCACCACATGGACGCTGACAAAGCGTATACAGAGAAAGCTTGACGAGAATTCCACACAAATGCTGCAAGCTATATTGAGCAAATCCTAGAAGCAACACCCCACAAAACAGCAGTTGTACAGACACTTACGTTCTCGTAGGGACCCCTTTACACAGAGGGGAAAGTGTTGGACGACCAACATGAACTTTTTACGACAGCTCTGTGCGAACATAGGATGTAGTCTAAAAGACCTGTCGGAAGCGATGGGTGATAGGAACAAATGGCGAGAGAGAGTAAGGGAAATCCATGCAAGCAGCGTGACATGATGATAACAGGCCCATTTGCCGAATGAGTAGAGTGTTCGCCAGTGGCCCGGGAGACCGGGATTCCGTCCCTGGTCGAGGCATACCAAAAACTCAATAATGGTACTTGATGCATCTTCAGGGAAAGGAGTAGCACCTTCCCCTACACCTTGGTGTAGTTGCTATTGGAAAGGGAACCTTCGGGTCGACCTGGACAACGGTCGCAAACTTTACTTCTATATATATATATCTATTTCACCACGAGCGATTCTCTCTCTCTTTCTATATATATATATATATATATATAGAGAGAGAGAGAGAGAGAAAGAAAGAAAGAGACAGACAGACCAACAGGCCGACAGACAGACAGGCTTGTAGTTTAATGGTTATCGTCGTGGAAAATGAACACGGTGAGCTGAGTTCAATCCTGGACGAGGCTGTTTGCATTTCACATAGCGCTAATACTCTTGGGAAAGGCATGCATCCAACTATTCCCCCTCATGAAATAAGTATTAGAGCAGAGTGGACTCTTTAACCTCAGTATGAAAACCAGCTTAGGAGAAGGGAAATTCTGAATTCAAACCAATTAAATCTCCCTTAAAAATTGACCTTGAGTCGCATTCCGCACGTGTGGAGGAGTTGGATAAACACACACACACACACACACACACACACACACACACACACACTCACACACACATATATATATATATATATATATATATATATATATATATATATATATATATATATATTGTTTTGTGCAGTTCATGGGTAAAGTTAAGAACGGAATTTTGGAGGAAGTTGTCTTGTATGTTGACATACATCATTTGCAAGAATAAGGATATCATCAATATATCTAGGGTATATTGAAGGTTTTCTAATGTTATTAGATATCTTATTTTCGAGGTCGGATATGTAGAAATTACTGAAGATCGGGCCCAAGACAGATCCCATAGATACCCCGTCTGTTTGAATGTAAATATTTCGAAGATGGTCGTGAGATGAAACTTCAGAAGGGCATGTTAGGAGCAATTTTCGAAATATTTTAGGGTTAATTTAGAGAGGAAGTAGGAGTGGGTTGCTACAGATATTATTTATAATAATATCAATGGTTTTATAGATAGGTACGCGGTGTATACGATAAGTTTCCAGACTTTTTTCCTATGGGCACTTTTATTGATAGTACACACATGAAACTCTAGTCCCCTTCGAAGTAATCTCCAGCTACAATGCACTTTTTGTGCCGTTCCAGCAACTTCTGCAAGGCTCCATGGAAGTCCTCTTGTGTGAGAGTGTCAATGACTTTGGTCACAGCCTCTTTCATCTCCTCAATTCTCTCATAACGACAGCCTCTGAGCTTAGAGAATAAGCAAAATCACAGGGACCAAGGTCTCGACTATAGGAAGGCTGAGGAACAGGGTTGATACCCATCTTGGTCATATAGTCTGTGGCAAAGGTGGAGTTGTTTAAACGGTTATGAATCACAATTACTATTGTTTACATACATCCGTTCAACGGCTGCCGAGACCTCAATTCATATACGAAGAGGCTTGCAATAGACGCTAATGGCAACACGATTACTTCTTCGACAGAGAACTCAACCCTACGGGGGTAGGGGAGTATATATCTATTTATAGATGTATATATATATATATATATATATATATATATATATATATAATCTGTCTACAACAACTCTGTATTGATACAGGATGTAGCATGGAAATCCTACTGAGAGCGATGGACGATAGGGAGGAGTAGCAGGAGAGGACGAGGGAAACCCATGCATATCATGGCATATCATGATGATGATGATGATAATGTATATATATATATATATATATAAACTATCGGTTATAACAAAAAACAGGGTCATGGCCAAGGAAGTTTACCAGTAAGTTATCGAGGCAATATGTTCTGTCATCTTAATTTGAGTTGCTTTCTGTTGCAACTCAATTGGATATTTTATTTCTACCATTATAAGGAACAAAGAATAGAATCTCGTTGAGTATCAAATATGTCTTCTTTTTTGCCGTAGGAAAACATTGTTCTCCGAAATATCTACACTACCATTGAAGTTTACGGGGGCATGATATCACAGAAGTTGAAATATCAACTACACAGCCATTTAATACTTTTCTCCAACTTCCTTGGCGGCATTTTTATTGTTTTTGTCTTACTCACAAATTAGATACGAAGATAAGATGAAGGATAATACTCGCCAAATTTGTTAAAAAATAATGACTGCCATTAAAGAAACTAAAATTAGAAAGATATTGGATAATACTAGTCAAAATTATTAAGAATAAGTAAAATTGGCGACCGTAGTCGAGGGCGACCAGAAGGCTCCCTTTTCAATAGCTACTACACCGAGGTGTAGGGAAGGGCTGTACACCTTTCACTGGATTGCTCCACTTTACCCTTGATAAGTACTTTATATTGCTGAGTGTTAAGCAAGGAGGTATCAAGTACCATTTTTAAAGTCTTTGGTATGACTCGACCAGGGATTGAACCCAGGGTCCCGAACCTTTGGCGAACATTCTACCCACAAGACTAATGAGCTGGTTTGCCATAAAAGCAACTAGAATTAGGAAGATGAACGATAATACTTGCCAAAATTGTTAATAATAATATTTGCCATAAAAAGCAATAAGAATTAAACGAATGATAAAACTAGTTAAAATTATTAATTATAATGATGGCCATAAAAGCAACAAGAATGAAGAATATGAACGAAGATACTAGTCAAAATTATAATAATATTAATGATTAACAATATTGATTAACAGTGCTTTGTATAAAGTTTAATAAAAACCCACATATTAATCTAATTTAATTAAATTTACTTCAATTATAAGAAAGATATTCGACTTCTTTTTATCAATTCAAACATTAAATTTTCATCTCTCTCTCTCTCTCTCTCTCTCTCTCTCTCTCTCTCTCTCTCGTTTAAATTCAAAAGTAGATCGTTTTTCTAAAGGCCGAAAGGAACGATTCTTCAAGAAAAATATCTATCTTTTCCAATCTATTTTATTTTTCCTGATTATTTCCTATGTGCATAAGTTTACTTGATTGTAAAATTGTTAAGATCTTCCATTTGTCAAACAGACGATAATAATATAATTAGAATTGTCACTACGATTTATTTTTAAGTCAAGATAAAAATATATACATTTAAACGAGAGAAGAGAAAAAAGAACCTTGGAATATATTTCTGCAAATGGTTTAAAAGTTTTAGACTGAAAAAGAAAAAAAAAGCGTCAAATGATCAACATTTTTTATGACAATGTTAATCATAATAGAGTATATGAAGAAATGTATGGCGCAATGGTGATTTTCGTCGGAAATAAACTGGATGAACCATGTTCAAATCCTGAACAAGTCTGTTTCACTTTGCACTGATGGCATGAATCTATACATATTCTAAGTACTAAGGATAAGTAAGTAAAGTTGTCTCCCTTTAGTCGAGGGCGACCAGAAGGCTCTCTTTTCAATAGCTACAACACCAAGGTGTTGAGGAGGGCGCTACTCCTTTCCCAGGAATGCTCCACTTTACCTTTGATACGTACCTTATATTGCTGAGTGTTAAGTAAGGAGGTATTTTTGAGTCTTTGGAATGACCCGACCAGGGACTGAACCCCAGTCTCCCGGGCTATTAACGAACACTCTACCCACTAGCCAATGGATATTTGTCGTACGTCCCACGAACCGGACGAATGTGGCACAAGGCCTTTTTAAGGTGGTTCCTGGCACAGGCCTGTAGCCAAGACACGCACATTATTCCAAAAATCTCAGGCTCCGTCGGCATTCCCCAGGAGAAGGTTAGAGCTTGGGAGACGGGCCTCCTAAGGCTCGAGGAGTGCTGGTCTTAGCAAGCGTGACATGAATGCCGGCTTCATAGGATCCATGTCAGACAGCCTCGACCGACTGCTACCGTAGCCAAATCTGATCCGCGTACCAGCAACACAGCCGGTCGAATTGTGTCCCAACCCAGCGATACCCAGACTGGACTCCATAGTAACAGGATGACTGTATCTACGATGGCTTTGTGGCTTTATTGTTCCTTGACGGAGAAATAGCAATAAGAATGTGCGCTAGTTTATAATTTTCTTTCTTCTTGAGTGAGCTTATTTTCGTCAACAGCTTGTATTTTTGCATGAACGAGTCCGCGCAATTTTTTTTTTTTTTTTCAAAAGCCAATATAGGGTTTCTTTTTCTCCATTAGTCACGATGGGAGTTTTTTTTTCTTCTTTAGTTTTTTTTATTTATTTTCAAAAGCTAGCCCGGGACTTCTTTTTTGAAAAGCCAACGCGGGACTTCTTTTTTTTTTTTTTTTTAAGTCAGTGCCACACTTCTTTTTTTCAAAAGTCAGCAAGGGACTTCTTTTCTTCGAAAGTCTACGCGGGACATTTTTTTCCCTTAAAACAATGCAGGACTTCTTTTCTTTCGAAAGACAATGTGGGACTATTTTTTTTTCTAGAATTTCATGGACGAAAATTAGGGATACTTATTATATAGATACACGACGACTTATACCCGAATAATTACGGTATTGATGTGCTTGGTGGTAGGTAGGATATTTAGTTGAGTCACCACTCACAAAGGATCGGTATTAGCATCAGTATACCCGTGATATACTAACACTTAACACAACGGAAAAAAACTAGAGAAATTCATTTACACGTACATGAATATTTAATGTTTTGGTTTCTTTGTTTTAATTACATGTCAACCTTTATGAGTTATTTAGTGTCAAAGCTATCCTTGTAGATTTGTTTTGGTTTGTTTTGATTTTATTGCACATCAATCATTGTAGGTTGTTTAATGCCAAATCCATTTTTTTGCTTATAAACAGTTCTATTTCAAACAATTCAGTTTAGCATGAGTACACAGTTTAAATGTCGAAACAGTTCCATTTCAAACAACTCAGTTTAGTATAGCCACACTGTTTTGTACTATTTGACCCATAGAGAGGACCTATCCATATTTACCAACTCCTCCGCTCGGGCAGGATATGACACAAGGTTAATTTTTATGCGGAGTTTAACAGGTTTGAATTCAGAGTTTTCTTCTCCTAGACTAGTTGCCTAACAAAGGCTGAAGGACCCTATCAGGTGCTACCATTCCGGGCCAGAGTGGATCTGTGAGTGATGGCAATGAAGGAGTACTCCGCATTTCCCAAAGATCCAGCATTACTGGAGCCTCATCATGATATTGTTTAGTGTGATATACAGTACATTCGTAGGAGGAGTCTTATCCTTCTGCAGAGATGCAGTCGGTGTATTCTACATCCTCAGCAGACTGGGCCAATCGTTTGAGGAATTTTACCCCTCTGTAAAGAGGCAGTCGGTGTATTCAAAATTAATATTTTAAAATCTTATGAAAAAAACCGAGCTTTTTCAAGCAATTTAGTCAGGAATGTTATAAGACTTACACTCCTATAATTTAAATTGGGCAATATGCCACTTGTTCCCGAAACAAAGATGGCGAACTCACATAAACAATCAGTCTCGGGAAACCATTGGCCAGGAGAACCACGTGGTCAGTGTTTAAAACGACGCTCTCATTGGAATTTCGTCCCGCGTTTTTGGAGCCGATTCCAGGACACGTATTTTCTATAAATACTTCGTCTGCAAACACTCTTCCTCTTTTTTCACATTTTCACTTGCAGGGCTAACACATTCTCTCCAGTGTGACTTCCAGAGAGAATACTATCACTCTCTCATATTCACCCACAGCCGTCAAACGCCACAGAATGTATAAGCCATTCAAACACTCTTTTCCACATTATACTTTGTCGGTGAGACTTTTTCCAGCCTCAAAAACAGCAATTGCGTCGAACCACAGAAAGAAACGAACATTTATAAATACGTAGTCGACATGAATAGGACACTTTTATTATTTAACCCTTTTTGTAGTTTTTAGTTGTGTTAGTCACACATACACACACAGAGGATTATTTCACGAACAGTAATATAACCATAGTAATGTTTTAAATGTTTTCATTGCATGTATTGTTAAGATATAAATTTGTTTTGTTTATGCCGCCTGTTTTGAATGTTCCTTTTGTCCGCGCCGTTTCATATCGTTTACACGTCTTTCAAATCATTACTTCATTTACCACATTTGTCTCTATGTACCTATTTGCCTGTTCCAAACATAACATACCACCAAAACACAAACCAAACTACAACTTAAATTTTGGGGAACCAAATAACATGTCCCCCTACAATGTTTAAGAACCTCATTTATCTGTAAATACATCGAATAGTCGACTTTTTTAGATAGCATTTTAATCTTTACAAAACTTTTTTAAATAGCATTTTAATCTTTACAAAACTAGGGGTCCAGCTGAAATTCAAACGTTTTCCACGAGTTGACACACTTCGGGGTCTAGGTTTAGATTTTAGCCCGTTGAGTCCATTTCCTACAGACAAAAGTTACAGCTAGGGATCTGAAAAGTTCTCAGCAACACCAAGAAATGTGTGACCATCAGCCATGTAATATCTATGTTATTGCACCTATTCATTTCACAGTTCAGCACATTTAGCACTTCAAGTCTTTTTTTTTAAGTGGTTATTCTCTTCTTGTTGGTCCAAGAACTTTTCGGCATCTCCAACACAGAGTGTAGCAATATATGTAAATTTTCTTAAGTCACCTATACTAAACTATGATCCTGCATTTAACTCTGCCTTTGTATTCAACACACGGTTCCCATACACTGTCATAAACCTTTCGGCACTGTGATGGAGGTACTGTCAGGCTTGGAACATCCAGCATCAAGTTCCTTTTTCTTTTCTAGTCACGTCCGACCTGATGTTATAATATAATGGCTGAAGGATTTCGTTTTATGCCTTTGGGTTTAGTTAGGTTGAGAACCTTTCGGCTCAGTGCATAGGTTTGCTAGGAGCAACATGAAGGCAGGTGTTCACGTGCGTGCGCAGGGCGGACATATCATTCAGAGATGTCAAAATAAAAATCCTAGATAGGGGGATGTGAATGACGTCATGCACCGTAAGCGCGCGGAGGATTTGGGGAGATTTGAAAAAGTCAATTAGTTGAGTTGAGAACTAGACACAGAACGAGAAAGGTCGACTTTCGGGGCTCGCAGAGGCCAGACGAATTTGCGCGCTACGGGCGCCGTACGAGATGGGGGGGCAGATGAAAAAACCAGAATAGAAAGAATGTGTATCTCTCTCCTTATGTCGAAGAACCTTTAAACTCAAAAGGTAATAAAAGTTTCGTATCTGAACTAAGAAGTCGTAAGTGTTTTTCGTGTTTCGGGATTCCTATGTTCTATGTATATATGGTATGAACATTATATGTACGTTTCACATATCCGTATCTGGCTATGGCACAATGCTACATCCTGGCACCTCGGGTGGTGCAATTGTTAGCATGCCAGACTAGCAACCCTTCACGAGTGAGTTCGAGTCTTACAGGGTGCTCCATTCACACGGCCTTGTGCCACAGCTGAGGAAAAGTCATTGTAAGTTAACACCTGTTGCTACATCCAAACCAAAATCAAGAATACATTTGAGAGCGAAGATCAGATCATAATCATCATCATCCCGACATGCTAACAGCCTGAATCCCCTACCCCTCTCTCTCTCTCTCTCTCTCTACATATCTCTGTATCATCGCACGTGATAAGTCCTCTAGACGGCACCTAGAGTCTGCATAAAGTTGAAGAATATAAAATTCCGTTTAACAAATAACACTGGTGTGTCCACACATAGGAGTCCCTAAGAGAACGGCACTTATGCGTTCTTCTTTGCTTCTCGAACAGTGTTCGGCATATTTCGCTCGTCTTTCTTGGAAGGTTTGCGATATGGGAGGTAAGTGGCCGTAAGTTACTGTTTTGTTGGGTGCTGCTTCGTAGATTTGTTCAAAACAGCACGCAGGATCCTTGTTTAGTTTCCACTTTTTACTCTACATGTCTCATTAGAATCTAAGTGGTACAACCATTCATTAATAATGATATGGCTACAGCTTGGCAGAAATAGAGTTCTATTTTATCAAGGAGAAGAGATTTCCATATGTAAAATAATTAAGAACGGCGGGGTTAAAAACAAAAACGTATCAGCAACGTGCAGGACGCGACGAAGTAAAGACAATAGTTGGAGCCTGGACATGCAACGGTGAGAACAGGCCCCCACGAAGAAGCACGTGTTAGAACTACCAGAGAAACATTGAAGATAATAGAAAGCCTGACTTTACTCTCTCTCTCTCTCTATATATATATATATATATATATATCTGTCAAATCTGATAATTTCAATCTTTCCATTTATTAATATTTCTATCTTTTATATTATTTCTCTTCGTTTACCCAACGCGGTCGACTCAGTTTTTATATTCTGTTTCGCTCTTCCGACGACCACTTAAAAAATGTAGCAGCGAATAAACTTTGGTATTAACGAACGAAGACGAAGTTTTTGTGCGTTTGTCACTTTTTCTCACTGCGAGGTTATCACGACGTCTGACTGACGCTTAAGACGTAGAAGAAGAACAAACGTCTATATATATATATATATATATATATATATATATATACAACCTGTATCAGCGCAAAACCCCATTTGAATACCGTAGCGTTACAAGTGTTTATTTGTGTCGTATAATTATACAACTCTCGGGGTTAGAGTGTTCGCAAATCGCCCGGGAGACCTGGGTTCAATCCCAGGTCGAGTCATATCAAAGACTCAAAAAATGGTACTTGATGCCTCCTTGCTTAACACTCAGCATTATAAGGTACGGATCAAGGGTAAAGTAGAGCAATCCAGGGAAGGAGTAGCGCCCTCCCCTACACATTGGTGTAGTAGCTATCGAAAAGGGAGCCTTCGGGTTACCCTCGACTATGGTCGCCAACTTTACTTACTTACCATTGGTGTGCAACAGTACACATACTGTCGTTAATTAGTCAATAGCAGTTCATGCTTTACGTAAGTGTCCGTTGACACCGCTTTCAGTAGATGAGATCCTGCAACCGAGACATATGAATTGGTCTACTAATTCAGAGGCTTGTCTTTTAATGAGAAGATGGTAACATCTTGTTTGAAACCATGAATTCTGTTTTACATGAGTTCACATAGAAAACAATGCCTCTTGCTGCCTGCTCCAGGCTATGCAGCAGAGATTTGACTTGGGCAGGTGTATAAGGAAAAGGCGATAGATCAGTAGTTTTTTTTCCGATTTTGGTCCATGCCCTACTTTGGTATTTCTAAAGAGGGGTGCCCGCGGTGTAATGGTTATCGTCGTAGGAAATGGACACGGCGACACGAGTTCAAATCCTGGACGAGACTGATTGCATTTCACGTAGCACTAATACCCTTGGGAAAGGTATGAATCCAATTATTCTTTCTCCAGCTATAGGTGAATAGTAGGGCAGACTGGGTTCTTCACCCTTGGTGAGGCAACTAGTCTAGGAGAAGGAAATCTCTGAATTCAAACTCCGCTTAAAAATTGACCTTGTGTCATATCCTGCCCGAGCGGAGGGGTTAGTAAATATGGGTATTTCTAAAATGTTGGTGCTCCCAGTAATATTTAATTCACCAAAATATTTTATGCCCCCACCAAAATATTACCGTACCCTACCGGTTGAACATACGTCCCACCGGTTGGGAATTACTGTGCTGGATCATGAGAGTTATCAGCATCGATAATATTTTCGGCAATTTTGGTCAACTTTATGCCTTTTATTTAGTGTGAAACCATTTTCTTTCTTTAGATCTATTGATGTTCGTAGTGTGTAATTTATGCAGATTGTATATCGAAATGGTACCAATGTGTCAGCTTGAAGAACAGATACTACACTCTAATCGAAGCCAAAAGACAGGAAAATAACAATCAAGTCTTTGATATAAGTTGTTATTTACTAAGGTGATGTCGGATTCCTAAATACGAACTCTCCTGTGTTAGGAGACACTGGAAGTTCGGGATGAACGCTTTTTGAACGTAGAATTCTCGGCTCTTGACGCCGAGCACCAAAAGGTACTATTTACCAACCCCTCCGCTCGGGCAGGATATGACACAAGGTCAATTTTTAAGCGGAGTTTAACAGGTTTGAATTCAGAGTTTTCCTTCTCCTAGACTAGTTGCCTCAACAAGGCTGAAGAACCTAGTCCGTCCTACTATTTACCCATAGCTGGAGGGAGAATAAGGGGGTTCATACCTTTCCCAAGGGTATTTGCCCGAAAGTGAACGTAATAGCGCGACTGGAGTACGAACTCGCGTACTACGATTCCGCAGTTCATCGCTTTAACCATTACACCACGAGCACCAAAAGGTAGAACATATTTCCCCCATGAGGAAGGGGGGGCGTCATATTATTTGGACTGTTTTGGGAACTCCTCATGTGAGAAAAAAGAACTGTTAGTAAGATTCGTTATAAATGTTTTATATATTGTAACATGTATCAAATATGGTATAAGCATATGCACATTCTCTGTTTGTCTTAATTAATGTACCTCTTTGGACTAATGAGTCGAGTGTTCGCCAATTGTTCAGGAGACCGGGGTTCAATCCCAGGTCGAGTTATACCAAAGACTCAAAAATATCATACTTTATGACGCCTTGCTTAACACTCAGCATTATAAGGTAAGGATCAAGGGTAAAGTGAAGCAATTCAAGAAATGAAGTAGCGCCCTCCCTTACACCTTGATGTGGTAGCTATTGAAAAGAGAGCCTTTGGGTCACCCTCGACTACGGTCACCAACTTTACTTCACTTTATTCTGCTGGAGGGCTCGTATTTTTACGTACTGAGCTGTCAGACAAGGACAACTTCACCACTGAGCTGAGTTTTGCACCAGGCGGAAAGTATGGGGCACTCAGTTAGAAGCGAACTCTCTAGTAGCCATAGTCTGCTATGTTATTTCAATAAGTATTATAACACAAGAGGGGCTAAGATCCGCCATATAGATTCCGGGAAGTGGCATTTGAATGAACAAGTACACAATTCCTCTGATCCAACAGTAGATGTGATTATCTATGAGGAAGAAGTGGTTTGGTTCGATTTTATGCCATATCAACTATTGTAGGTTATTTAATGCCAAATCCTCTTTATACACATTGTGACGGCGAATTCTTTAAAATCCCAAAACGGGACTTTATATTTTTGCACGTGTGAAGACGGGGCTGGTTGGCACTTGATCCCTTATGGAATAAGTCCTCGTGCAGAGTTTTTTTCTCAGGCATATAAGAACTGGCATATTACGTGAGGGATTAATTTAGGGCCAGACTGACCGCCGCTGGCAAGGGGTTCCAAATTTCACACTATTCACACACCCACCAGGTCGCTTTCCTTCCTCCCCTAGACAATGGAAGATATGGACTTATAGGTTTAGACGTAATAATATCATATTGTAGTAGTCGGCAACTCCGGTTTCCCGTGTGATATTTTAAAGGAATTTATAGGACAATACTAAGCAAGATAACATAAGGCGAACATAAGCTGAAAAGGAAATGTGACACAACAAATTCGTAGCAGAACTGCAAAGAACAACTTCGACCACGTGGTAACATTAAAATATATGAATCTTTTACAACAATTATATACACTTTCAAAGTGTCAAAACATATAATAATTGAACAGTCCATGAACATAAATTTCTTTCTCCTTTTCTTATCTTTCGTTTTCCTTCAAATTGAGAGAGAGAGAGTATACAAAATTTGGTATAAGGAGAAACAGTCCCAAAGTTACTTATCTTATTTTTCGACGGGGTTCCACTGGAGAATCTTTCTTCTTTTACGGGCTAATAGACTTTAGGCTATTTTTAACACTGGCTTGAAGAAAATGGCTTCTTCGTGTCTTGCAGATATTTTTTTCATCTTCTTCACCCGGAGTACTTGGCTTTTGGTTCTGTCTCCTACGAACCCTGCCAAACAACTAACTTTTTTCTTTTCTATTTCCGCTGACGGGAGGGAGTCCCCACTTCCGTTTTAGGGTCCCAGCCAATCGTTTGGCTTCTACCTTCCTCCCCCCCTGGTCAGGCAATTTTGTTAGGGCTACTAGATGTCATCCAAGTCAGGTTGCTGAGTACAGACAGGTTGCCCCAATTTACCATCATGCCCTAACGGTCATTCTCTGAGGGCTTGCCACTGTTAATTCAAACGAGAGGATAGCAGTCATCCCACTTCCATCGTCTCAGTGGGATATCACGTGACAATATATATTAAATATATAGGATTTGGTTTGGTTGGGTTTTATGACATATCAACCATTGTAGGTTATTTAATGCCAAATCCTTTTTGTACATATATATTAGATATATATGATTTGGTTGGGTTGGGTTTTATGACATATCAACCATTGTAGGTTATATACTGCCAAATCCTTTTTATACATATATATTAAATATATATGATTTGGTTTGGTTGGGTTTTATGACATATCAACCATTGTAGGTTATTTAATATCAAATTCTTTTTATACATATATATTAAATATATATGATTTGTTTTGGTTGGGTTTTATGGCATATCAACCATTGTAGGTTATTTAATATCAAATCCTTTATATATATATATATATATATATATATATATATATATATTAAATATATAGGATTTGGTTTGGTTGGGTTTTATGACATATCAACCATTGTAGGTTATTTAATATCAAATCCTTTTTATACATATATATTAAATATATATGATTTGTTTTGGTTGGGTTTTATGGCATATCAAACATTGTAGGTTATTTAATACGAAATTCTTTTTTATACATATATATAAAATATATGATTTCTAAACACATTTTTCAGATAACATTTTTAAATGAGCCTGAGCTCATTTTTTGGGAACATAGTTAAATGGTTTCTCTTATTTCTATCTAATATAATTAATTCTATTTACTATTAATCATTTATTTGCGCACAGTTAAATGTTTTCAAGTATTGCTATTTATCATTAACAATTCAATTAAACATCAGAAATTTGTTTACAAACAGTTAAATGATCAAACAGTTCTATTTCAAACAATTCAGTTTGGCATAAGTACACAGGTTACATGTCAAACAGCTCTATTTGACCCATAGATAGGAATCTATCAGGTGCTACCACTCGGGGCCAGAGTGGACTTGGGAGGGATGGTAATGAAGGACTACTCCGCTGTCCCCAAAGCTCCAGTATTACTGAAGCCACAGATTGTTAAGTGTCATATCCAGGACCCTCGTTGGAGGAGTCTTATCTCTTTGCAGTGATGCAGTCGGTGTATTCTGCAACCTTCATAGACTGGATCAGGAAGTATGGTGTTATTTTTTATGGGTATTATGCGAGTAGTTATAACAAAGCATTTCTTTCAGGACAGACAAAAATTCCCCCAAAATAACGTGTCGTGTTATTGGCAGACGTTTGAAAAGAAGTAAGAAAAATGGACCACTGTATTTGTCTTGACAGAAAAATTTTGAGCAGGAATATCTTAGAAAATATAAAGCACGACAATAATTATAGGACTAAAAAAATACGAAAGAAAAATGATCATGTCAACTTTAATTTTCTGGAAATAGAAAATGGGATGATTTAGTAAAAATAGATTTTTTTTGTTTTTTTGTTTTTTTGGCCTGCTGCTGCTTCTTTCTTGGGAAGGTTTTAGTTACGACTTCCACCAATCAAAAAATAAATAAATAAGTAAATAAAAGAACCATCTAGCAAAAATGTACCAGAGCAATCAACCAACTCCCATATCCAAATTTATCCAATATCTATTCTGATTGGAATTGGTTTTAGTCTTGTATTTTCTAAAAGACAAATCACTTCCCATTCTCTTTCTTACATTTTTCTTTTTTTTTTTTTCCTTTTTTTTTTTTTTGCCTTAGTACTTTTTGTATTTTGCCTTAGAACCTGCAATTCTTTGGCTTAGTTCTTATCAAAGTGAATCGCAAAAGATCAATTTTTGAAGAAAGGAATTAATCATTAATATATATATATATATATATATATATATATATATATATATATATATATATCACGAGGGTTGAGAACTCTCGCGAAGGAAATAACGGCTGCCACCCGCGTAATACAAACGTCTTCTCACGAATTGAGCCCTCCGGTATCCAGTAATGCAAAAATATAACCAAACCAAAGCTAATATATAGTGGGTTATAATTCCCAACAAGACCTAAGTCGCCTGAGGGTTGAGTGGTAGGATATTAAGTCTAACGTAAATTTGGGCGGGTTTCGATCCCAAATTGAAGCGTCCTGCGTGTCTAGCCATACTGAAGAGTCGTGATACAACAAACCAGTATTCCTCTGGATGACAATATATATATATATATATATAGTCATCCACAGACAGATCTGTTTCGTTCTATCAGAACTCATCAGTGTGACTTGACATTAGCTTCCCGGACTCAAACGCCAAGCCAAAGCCTCTAACCACTCAGCCACGATGAGACATTAGCTGCAAAGTAAATTTTAAACGGTTATGAATCACAATTACTATTGTTTACATACATCCGTTTAACGGCTACCGAGACCTCAATTCATATACGAAGAGGCTTGCAATAGACGCTCATGGCAACACGATTACTTCATCGTCAGAGAACTCAACCCTATGGGGGTAGGGGAGTATATATCTCTATAGTCATCCACATATATATATAGTCATCTATATATATATATATATATATATATAAAACCATGTTTGATTAAATGATAAACCTATACTCCAAAAACCAATTTCATAGTAATTATAAGATAGATGAACATATACTAAAAATCTTTATCCAAAAAATGTTCTCCCTACGGATCCTACAAAAAAAGGAAGACTTATCATTTACTAAAACAAATTTAAAACCTCCAACCTAATTATTTCTAATAACACTTCCCCCTCCACTGAACTTCTTGATAGGAAAAACGTCATATATATGTTCAAATATCCCTTGTGATACTGTGTCTCCAAAGAAAATAATACTTTTGTTTGTCTTACGACTACAACTCTTTCTAGACGGCTTACAATGCATCTTAATGATTCTAGCTCCATAGCCTTACATCTTAAAACCCATTCTATTCCCAAATCTAAATTTCGAAAAATTCCATTTGAAAAAAAGCCACTATGCTAGCACACGAAATTACCCACACACGGCCGCGCAAAAGCAGGACGACCAGCACGAACGTACATTCAGCAGCTGTGTGAGGATACAGGATGTTGTCCTGAAGACCTGCCTAGGGCGATGAACGATAGGGAGGAGTGGCGAGAGAGGGTCAGGGATATCCGTGCTGCCAGCACGATATGATGATGATGATGACAAATCCTAGAAGCCCTACATATAAAAAAAAACTGGAAATCAAAACAATTAATTTTAAAAATAGCAACTGTATTTTGAAATGCCTTTAGATATTTTTTGTCAGAAAGTGAATGTAATGGCGCGACTGGAGTTTGAACTCGCTCAATATGGTTCCCCAGTCCATTGCTTTAACCATTACACCACGAGGACAACCCCACGCATATAAGCGGCAACCCTTTCATATTGTGAGTGACAAATATGAACATATCGAAGCTGCAGCCGATTGCGTTCCAACTAAACCAAGAACCTAATGTAGAGCTCCTTAGAAGTCAATAGCATTAAGAGAAAAACGAGATAGCATAAAAAAGCTTCCTTATATATATATATATATATATATATATATATATATATATATATATATATAACGCAGTTTCTTCCAGGCAGCGGTCACATCGATACTGCTATATGGCTGCACTACATGGACGCTAACAAAACGACCGGAGAAGAAGCTAGACGGCAATTACACAAGAATGCTACGTGCAATCTTAAACAAGTCCTGGCGGCAACACCCCACAAGACACCAACTGTACGGCCACCTGCCCCCTATCACGAAAACTATTCAAGTTAGACGAACCAGACATGCAGGACACTGCTGGAGAAGCAGGGACGAACTCATAAGAGATGTACTCTTATGGATCCCCACACATGGCCGTGCAAAAGCAGGACGACCAGCACAAACATACATTCAGCATCTATGTGAGGATACGGGATGTTGTCCTGAAGACCTACCTAGGCCGATGAACGATAGAGAGGAGTGGCGAGAGAGGGTCAGGGATATCCGTGCTACCAGCGCGATATGATGATGATGATGATGATGATATGTTTATATATGTTGCATATTGACCCTTTGTTGTGTAGACATAATGATATCAATCACAACAGTAATACAAATACATATACACATACAGGCGGACTCTTTCAGTTCAGAGACGAATGGGTTTATACATTTCTGGCTTCGGTCCATGGTGACACGACGAGAGAGACACAATTCTTAAAAGCCTATGCTAACCATACTATGCTGATCCCACCCCAACGCGCGGCACTTTTCTGATGTTTAACATCTCCATTCATCTCTGCCGGTTGAGATCCGAAAAACTCAACCGCACGTCTCAACGGTAAAAAACTCATCTGCACCTTCAACGGTCAAAAACACAACTATTGTCTTTTCAAAATCCTCAAATTCTCATGACCATCTCTTCGGGGTATGACATCATCCACACTTCAGCCCCACTTCCTCTCTAGGGGTTTAATTATAACAAATAGTGATTGTTATATCCTTTTGAATGCACCAAATGACTATGCACCTGGACTAAGAGACCCGAGTAGTTCAAAGCCTTACCAAGCTGAATGATAAAATATTACCGAAAAATGATAAATATAAAAAATCATTCCTTAATTATATAGCCCCTTGATCGAACCGTCAATCAGAGATTTCTCTGCCCAGAACGTACCTGAGTAAATAAGCAGAAGCAGTCATGTGGTTGAGCAGAAATGGTGGGAATTGTGAAATGTTATATGCAGATGCCCACGTGTGATACAGTCAGTCTTGAGACAAACCCAGCTTGTGACAGAAGAGATCCAGTCAGTCATGGAGAGTGCTGGTAAGTGTCTGGGCGTCCTGCTCTGGCAGCATTCCACAGAGAGGCTAAGAGGTTATGGGTCACTAAGTTTGATAGTCTTCATGATGGGAGGCAGGTGGCCGTACAGCTGCTGCTTTGTGGGGTGCTGCCTCCAGGACTTGTTCAATATTGCTCACAACATTCTCGTGTCGTTGCCGTCAAGCTTTTTCTCCATCTGTTTAGTTAGCATCCATGTAGTGCATCCATATAGCAGTATCAACACGACCACTGCTTGGAAAAAACTGCGTTTCATTTTATCGGTCGGGTCTGACTTCCATATGACTGATAGCCTATCGATAGCTGTCCATGCATTTCTTAGTTGCATGTCGATGTCAGTCCCGTTTGATGAGACACTGCTTCCAAGGTAGGTGAACTTGTCAACTAGTTTCAGAGAGCTACCGTTTAGTGAGGAAACGTCGCCTGCAGAATTTTTTCCATAAATGTAAACACTACATTGTTTGAAATGGTTTGTAGCAAAAATTATTTTAATTCAAAGGAAATATTTGTTCTGAGGCTATTCAAAATGGTGGCAAATCAGAGTGCTTCAGAGGTCTGTCATCAAAAATATCATGGTTATGAAGTCCAAATTGTGTGTTATATTTTCGAGAAAATTGTTTTAATGAAATAAATGTTTACAAATGGGCTAAATTGTTTTAAAAAGTTCAAAATAGTTTTCAAGATGAAGATAGGCCAGCCAAGCCGAAAATAGCAAGCACACCCGAAATTGTAGATTCAGTTAATGAGCTGATTTTGGCTGATAGAATAAATGACCTTTTTGAACAACTGAGAATTTCTGTGAGTACAGTACACAAAATTGTACATGATTACTTTGTCTTTTCTGAGGTCAATTGGGAGTGGGTTCACAAAATTTTGATGCCTGGCCACAAGGCCTCATATTGCACCAAAGAACAGTGGTTGGGAATAGCTGCCACATCCTCCTTACAGTCCAGATCTGGGCCATCAATGATTTCCACTTGTTTGTCTTCCACAAAGAATTTCTGTGTCAAACAAAATTTTCATGCAATTATTATAAACACCACCCGGATCAAATGGCTAAAAATTCAGTCCAAAAATTTCTATGTCAAAGGAATACAAAAGCCTATTTTTTGATGGGAAAAAAGTTGTTTTAAAGAAGGGAGATTTTATGGAAAAATGAAGCAAAGATTTTTTTTCGCTAGGTGAAATGAGCCTTTTGTTGCAAAATTCACATTATTTATTGAATGACCCTCATATATATATATATATATATATATAATAAAGATTTAAATAATAGATAGATTGATTGATAGATAGATAAGGATATTAGTCCAAATGAAATATTAGTCTAAAGAAAAATAAGCAGTAATAAAAAAAAAATGTCTGCCTCTTAATTTCCTGGTTTGAGAAATGGCTGTAAATACCACAGATACAGGCAAATAACACTTTTCTCTTAACATTCTTGTGTTTTACAACAAAGAACAAAAAGACACAAAGAAGAAGAAGAAGAAGAAGAAGAAGAAGAAGAAGAAGAAGAAGAAGAAGAAAATCCAGAGGCCAAGTTGGAATTGATTAAATTGCATAAATCCAATGTATCCATTTTACAGAGCCAATCGTTCGGAATTGATTACTGGGTTTGATTTTAGTGATAAACAAAAAAAAAAAAAAAACGTAAACAAAAACAAAGAATTACAAAAAACATTCAGAAAACTAAAACCATAAGAAAAAAATAAAGTTCATGATTTTTGGACAAGACTTTCAGTCATCTTAATTTTGAAACTTTTTTGTTTTTTACATATGGTTTGGTTTGGTTTTATAGCATATCAACCTTTGTAGGTTATTTAATGCCAAATCCATTTTTATGTAAATAATCTGTTCTATTGAAAACAGTTCAGTTTAGCATAAGTACACAGTTTAATTGTCAAAAACATTTCCATTTCAAACTATTCAAGCAGTTATATGTAATAATTCAGTTAAGTGTAAATACAGTTTTAATGTCGAAAAACAGTTCTATTTGAAATAATTCAGTTAAGCATAAGCACGCAGTTTAAGTGTAAGTACGGTTTAATTGTCAAAAACGTTTCTATTTCAAGCTATTCAGTTTACTCAATTCATTTTAGCATAAGTATGCTGTTAGTTCTATTTAACCCATAGATAGGGCCCTATCAGGTGCTACCACTCCGGGCCAGAGTGGACCTGGGAGCGATGGCAATGAAGGGGTACTCCGCATTCCCCAAAGCTCTAGCATTGCTGGAACCTCACCATCAGATTGTTTAGTGTCATATCCAGGACACTCGTTGGGGGGGTCTTACCCCTCTGCAGAGAAGCAGTCGGTGTACTCTACAGCCCCAGCCGACTGGGCAATTTTTTACATATAATACCAGTTGTAGTAGTAGTAGTAGTAGTTGTTGTTGTAGTATTAGTACTAGTAGTAGTTGTACTAGTAAGTAGCCATAGTTTTCTACCGGAAGTATTGTCAATTGTTATTAATTTTTGATTAGTCTCTCATCAAATTTTTTTTACATCTTTATACTTATCAATAGTAGCAGCAACAGCAACAACAGCATTCTGTAGTTTTCTTAGATGAAGCTTAATCAATTATTATTAATCTTGAACAAGTATTTCTTTGGTTTGGTTTCTTTGTTTAATGCCGCATCAATCTTCCTGGGTTACTTAATGCCAAAGCCATCTTTGTAAAAGAACAGTTGCAGTGCAATTCAAGGGAGAAGGGAATACAATAGTGCAACGTGGAGTTCAAACAAGAGGCCAAGGTCAAGCACTTTTCAAATGACACCACCAGAACTCTCCCTAGTATTTATTCTATCTTATTCCTCTTGCTTTCACGCTCAGTAGTAATAATCTTAATTTTTCTGAATTTCATAGATGAAGCATTGTCAATGTGGTATCACCAAGGAAGAGATACGCAAAGAAATACAGAGTTAAATCCTTTTATTAGTTGAACCATACTATCCACAGTATATACAATATTCACAGTCTCTTGCCACGAGATTGTTACGCCAGATGTCGATCTTCAACAACTCCCAACTGTTACGCATGAGACACCTATCAGACGTCAGGTGGTACGAGCCACATCACAACAGTCAATTATCATCATTATTAATTTTTGACTAGCATTTCTCTCATTTCATTTCTCTTGTTTTTTTATGTGGGATGGTTGGTTGGTTGGTTTTAACAATTCAACTGTTGTTGGGTTATTCCTATATAAGTTCACTTTCTTATTTACAATTATTTTTCGGCAATTAACAATTCCTAAAACTTATAATGGCCCAGTCAGCTGGGGCTGTACAATACAATGACTGCATCTCTGCAGAGGGGTAAGACTTCTCTAACAAGTGTCCTGAATATGACCCTAAACAATCTGATGATGAGGCTCGAGTTATGTTGGAGCTTTAGGTAATGCAGCGTACCCCTTCATAGCCATCACTCCTAGATCAACTCTGGCCTGGGGTGGTAGCATCTGATATGGTCCTATATATAAGTCAAATAGAACTGTTTGACATTTAGAATGTGCTCTTTGACATCTAAAGTGAGTGCTAACAAATGATGTATGCTAAACTGAATTGCTTGAAATAGAACTGTTTGATCATTTAACCTGTGTAAACAAATTGATGTTTAATTGAGTTGTTAGTGATACATAGCAATACTTGGAACTATCTAACTTTGTCGACATTTAATTGTTTGAAATTAAACTGTGTGATCATTTAAATGTATATAAACAAATGACTGTTTAATTACATTGTTAAATAGCAATACTTAAAAAAATTAACTGCGTGCAAATAAATGATTAATAGTAAAGAGAATTATTCAAATTTGATTGAAATGTTTGAAACTATTTTATTGTGTTTGTAAATAAATGAGTCTAGACTCATTTTAAAAAGTTATCAAAAAATGTGTTTAGAAATCATATATATTTGATGTACGTATATAAATAGAATTTGGCTCTAAATAACCTACAATGGTTGATATGCCATAAAACCAAACCAAACCAAACTTTATATAATTAATATATATGTATAAAGAGGATTTGGCATTAAATAACCTACAATGATTGATATGCCATAAAACCCAACCAAACCAAATCATATATATTTAATATATATGTATAAAAAGGATTTGATATTAAATAACCTACAATGGTTGATATGCCATAAAACCCAACCAAACTAAATCATATATATTTACTATATATTGCCAAATCCTTTTTATACATCTAGTTAAATAACCTACAATGGTTGATATGTCATAAAGCCAAATCAACCAACTAGAACCAATAATTTGTATGTACAGTGGGTAGAATGTTCCCCAATGCTCAGGGAGACGTTGGTTCAATCCCAGGCCGTGTCTTACCAAAGACTTTAAAAGTGGTACTTGCTTAACACTCAGTAATATAAGGTATGTATCAAGGGTAAAGAGGAGCAATTCAGGGAAAGGAGTAGTGCCTTCCCCTACACCTTGGTGTAGTAGCTATTGAAAAGGGAGCCTTCTGGTTGCCCTCAATTAAGGTCGCCAATTATTAATTACTTTCTTTTATCTTTTCAAGTATCTTTATTCAGTAATCAAAAAGCAATTAAATTAAAACAATTTAAACAGGTATATGTACATATCTCGAACGAATCTATTTATTTCTCTTGTTTTTACACCACGTCATCATCATCATCACGTCGTGCCACCAGCACGGATATCCCTGACCCTCTCTCGCCACTTCTCCCTATCGTTCATCGCCTCCGGCAGGTCTTCTGAACTACATCCCGTATCTTTACATAGCTGCTGTATGTATGTTCGAGCTGGTCGTCCTGCTTTTGCTCGGCCATAAGTGGGGGTCCATAGGAGTACATCACTCATGAACTCGTCTCTGCTCCTCCAGCAGTGTCCTGCGTGCCTGGTTCGTCTAAGTTGGATAGTTTTCGTGATGGGAGGCAGGTGGCAGTATAGTTGGTGCTTTGTGGGGTGTTGCCGCCAGGACTTGTTTAATATTGCTCGCAACATTCTTGTGTAGTTGCCGTCTAGCTTCTTTGACAGCATGGATTTGCCTGATTCTCTCTCCCCATCCATCCACCCCTATCATCAATCATCCCCTGCAGTTTTTCTTTATTACATCCTGTGTCCGCACAAAGCTGATGTATATAAGTTCTTGCTGGTCAACCAACACTGGCATGTCCATGTTTTGGGGTCCATCCCTTATGAGTTTGTATTTGCTTCTCCAGCTGGGTCCTACTTGTTTTGTCCATCTTGAATGGTTTTTTACAGTGGGACCCTCCACGGGAGTGAAAATAAATCAGAGTATATGCTTTAAATGAGGAGAAGCCATCTCCACTTTACGTAATAGGCCTCTGAAATGTGTAGAAAAATTCACGCACCTCGGCAACAGTGACTCATTTACTGAAAGTGATGTTTATAATTGCCTGGCAACAACAGGGATTGCTGTCGATTTGTTATCAGTCATACAGAAGTCTGATCAATCCAATAATAAAACAGGATTTCTTCCAAGCTGTGGCTGTGTCCATGCTACTGTATGGATGCACCACGTGAATGCTAACAAAACACACTGAAAAAGCTCGATGGGAACTACCCAAGACTACTACAAGCTATTTTGAACAAATCCTGGTAGATGCAAACCACAAAACAATAGCTGTACAGCCACTTACCTCCCATCTCATGTAATAATCTTAAGTTGTTTCAAGTTCTTATATGAAAAATTGACATTGTTAATTTTTAACTGGTTGATTTGTCATTTGATTAATTTGACAGAATGTCAGCTCTTATTGGGGTTTTTTTTATGCTAAAGAAAGTTGACCCGAGCTTAACTCTAAACTGAATCCCATGGTGAGGCTCCTGTTTTGGAAAATTTGGGAAAATGAGGTAACTCTTTTTTGCTATTGCTCCGGTTGGTACTTGTTAGTTTCCCTCATAACGATGAAATAGATCTGTTTTGGGAACAATTAGTATTTGATAGGAAAAGTAAGTTAGTTAGCCATAGTCGAGGGTGACTCTAAGACTCCCTATTCAATAGCTACTACACCAAGGTGTAGTTGGGTGCTACTCCTTTCTTTGGATTGTTTCACTTACCCTTGATCCATACCTTGTAACACTGAGTGTTAAGCAAGGTGGCATCAAGTACCACTTTTTGAGTCTTAGAATGACTCCCCCATTGATTGAAACCCCAGTCTGGCGGGCCATTTGCAAAACTATATAACTAAATTATTTGTATTTAGAAAAGTTGCTTGAAAATATGTTTACAAATGATTATTGTCCTTGAAATCCTACTATTGCTCACTAAAGAAATAAAGACTGATTGAAGAACATTTATTGTAGACAGTTTTTTATTGTTTAAAGTTCTTTTGAAACTATTCTTTTAGTAGGATCAGAAACTGTTCTACCATATTTCTTTTGATATCCAGAAAGTCATCAAATCTTACCAATGAGATAAATTTTCACTTCAAGAAACAAAAAATGTTATATGGAGCTAATAATTTCAGATACTTGAACAAATAAGCTATATAATCATCAAATCATTAGTTTAAAGCTCAAAAATTGAAGAAAAAAATTAGCTTTTATATTCATGAGATGTATTTAAAAAAATTGAAACTGAAGCTGTATTTACTAAGACAAAAATGAACAATGAATGAAATGTTAATTTTCTTTAAAAAAAAAAGAAGGTCTTTTCAAAAACTGCTTGAGACTGAAGCTGCTTTTCCTCACGATAGAAATAAACAATGAATGAAACATTAATTTTGTTCCAAATACAAGGTGTGTTCACAAAATGCTTGAGACTGAATCTGTATTTCACGAGACAGTAATGAACAATGGTTTCAAGTATTCCTATCTAACACAAATAATTCTATTCGTTCATTTCCACTCAAATGGTTTCAAGTATTCCTATCTAACACAAATAATTCTATTCATTCATTTCCACAGAAATGGTTTCAAGTATTCCTATCTAACACAAATAATTCTATTCATTCATTTCCACATAAATGGTTTCAAGTATTCTTATCTAACACACATAATTCTATTCATTCATTTCCACTCAAATGGTTTCAAGTATTGCTATGCAACCTAATCATTTGTCAGCACATAGTTAAATAGTTGCTGGTATAGTAAACGATTAAGTAGTTTTATTTAAACCATGGAACTTAACTGGTGCTACCATTGTGGTGCGGAGGGGATCTGGGAGTAATGGCAATAAAAGGGTACTCCATATTCTTCAAGGCTCCAGAACTGGAGTCTCACCCTCAGATGCAGTTTATCCTGGCTTAATACTTCTTAACTTAGGAGATCTAGTGGAGACAAATGATAGTTACTTAATAAGTATTATTTAATCTGTCACACAGACCTTAGATTACTTACAGCACCTGATATTACATAGAATGTACCCATCTCATAACTGAACAGGCTTCATCATCTTGTTGTGTCATCAGCGACCCACTCTCACCACCTCTCCCATTCGTTCATCGCATCTGGGAGGTCCTCAGGGTGTTATATCATTACGGAATGATTTTTATTATATTAATCATTTTTCGTTAATTATATTTTATCATTCGGTTTGGTTTGGTTGGGCTTTGAACTATTCGGGTCTTAGTGCAGGTGCACACACATTGAGTACAGCTCACGCTCGCGCAGAGGATATGACAATTACAAATGTCATAATAAAACCCCAGATAGGAAATAATTCTGGGGTGTGAATGACGTCATGCCCGGAAGCGATGGGCTGAGAATTTGGTGATTTTGAAAAAGAGTGATTTGAGATCCGACTCTGGGCCGGGCCAGTCCAGCTGGGGGCTACGGGATGCACGGCGCGTTTGTTGGGTCAGATAGTACAGTCAGCATAGTAAAAATTGCGTCTCTCTATCCTCGTGTCAAAAAACTAAAGTCAATAAGTTAATAGACGTTTCGTACCTGAACAACAGAGAGTCGTCAGTGTTTCGTATTTCCCTGCGTCAGTATATTTGTATAGTTGTATCGTGACTATACAAGGGCTGCACCCATATCCTCTCAGAGCTGCTGCATATAGGTTCGAGCCGGCCGCCCTACATTTGCTCTGCCATGTGAAGGGGTCGATAGGAGTACATCACCTATGAGCTCGCCCCTGCTTCTCTAGCAGTGTCCTGCATGTCTGGTTCGTCTAATTTGGATAGTTTTCTTGATGGGTGGTCGGTGGCCGTATAGCTGCCGCTTTATGGGGTGTTACCTCCAGGAGCTGTTCAATATTGCTCACAGCATTCTTGAGTAGTTGCCGTCAAGCTTTTTCTCCATCCGTTTAGTTAGTGTCCATGTAGTGCATCCATATAGCAGTATTGACACGATGGCTGCTTGGAAGAAACTGCATTTCATTTTACCGGTAGGTCTGACTTCCCTATGACTGATAGCTATTGATAGCTGTCCATGCCTTTGTTAGTCGCATGTTGATGTCTGTCTCGGTCGATGAGATATTGCTTCCTTGATAATACTGCTTAACTAATGAAAAACAGTATTAGTCATTTTATAAGGTTTGCTTTGTCTATCATACACACCTTGGAAAACTTTTAGTACTGATATTACTAAGAGCTAAGTACTATAAAAACTTGTAAATAAAAGTAAAGTTAGCGACTGTAGACGAGGACGACCAGAAGGCTCCCTTTTCAATAGCTACTACACCAAGGTGTAGGAGACGGCGCTACTCCTTTCCCTGGATTGCTCAACTTTACCCTTGATACATACCTTATATTGCTGAGTGTTAATCATAGAGGTATCAAGTACCATTTTTAAAGTCTTTGGTATGACGCGACCAGGGATTGAACCCAGGTCTTCCGGATCATTGGCGAACACTCTATCCACTAAGCCAATTGTAAATACTGCCCCATATTTCTGTCCTTGCGATGTAATTAAGCCCTACTTAGTAAGTAACAACATTTTGCAGACCATTAACAATGATTTGTATTCTCACTGGGTGCCCCATATTCCTGGCCTCATGTCACAACTTAGCTAAGCTAAGAAAATAGCTAAATTCAGGTGTACTATTTTTTTATAGACACGTATTTTTGAAGCAGTTGATTCAATAAGGTAAAATTCTTTACAAAGTTTTCAATGAAAACTTTGTCTGGCGAGCAAAAATGTCCCCCTGGCAATAACAAGAAAGAGAGAGAGAGAGAGGGAGAGAGAGAGAGAGAAAGGGAGAGAGAGAGAGGTCTATTTTGAATCTCACGCCTTCTCAAATATGAACATAATATACCAATATATCAGATTGTAAGCATAGCAGCAAGCATCAATATGCAAAAATTAACAATAAGAAGTACGATTTGCCTCAGGACAAGTAGGAACTCCAGAATCTAACTAATTCTGCATGATTCCATTTCTGGGAAGACTGTAAAGAACAGAAATGATTCTTGCCGAATATTTACCATCTGTTACTGATAGATTCCTTCCCATTGTTCAATTGTCTTTGAGAGTTTGAGACTCCCTATGATTAACCCTTCCTTTCTGAATAAAAATTGGTCTATAACTGTTCAATTCTAGAGTCCTTGTATATACAGTATATTTAAGAGTGACACTGACTGATACTATTCGTCTGAATAATGAAAAAATATTTCCTCAACTGGTCCCTCAACTGAACCCTGATGGGTCATTGCTTTTGAATTATTTTGATTTATTATATATATATATATATATATATAACTTGTCTGGTTTGTTTTTATTTGCATATTATTTCAAACTTTGCTTCTGCACCCAATATATATATATATATATATATATATATGTGTGTGTGTGTGTGTGTGTAGGGTGCACAAGCAAAATATGGAATGATTTTTAAAACATTCTTTTATAGTTTGATTAGTATAATTTTAAAAAAAACGTGAGAAATCTAAATTTTCATGATTAGCTCTATTATTCAAGCACTTTGTTTTATTAAAATTTAGCCCAATATGAGTGAGTAAGAAGAGAAACGACAAAAAATCTATGGTTTACTTAATGCCAAAACCAAGCCAAAAAGATTTCTGAAATAATTGGACTTTCTTTATGGCCTCCATCAGACCCAAACCCTAACTCCCTTGATTAAGCTATATGAGGTGTTTTAGAAAACAAAACAAATGCAACTTCCTTACCAAATATTGGTTCGCTTAAGTCTACTATTGAGGAAGAATGGAATAAAATGTCTAAAGAATTTATTTTGAAGGCACGGAAATTGTTATGAAGTTGTGTTGATACAATAATTGAAAAAAAATGGCGAGCATTTTGAGTAAGTTTATTGTTTTGTGTCTAGCTTCTTATTTTTATTGTTTATCTTTTAAAATTAAAATTAATCTTGTTTTATAATAGAATCGTTTATTATTTACTAGAATATTCCTAATTTTACTTATATATATATATATATATATATAGTGTATCACAAAAATTAGTATATCCCTCACATTTCTGCAGATATTTAAGTATGTCTCTTCATGGGACAACACTGACAAAATGACACTTTGACACAATGAAAAGTAGTCTGTATGCAGCTTATATAACAGAGTTAATTTATTTTCCCCTCAAAATAACTCAAAATATAACCATTAAAATCTAAATCCCTGCCATATGCAATAAAATTCTGTTTTAAACTTGGAAAAAATGCCACAGAAACGTATGGAAGGCTTCAAACTGCTTTTCGACCATCTTGCATGAATCGAGCATCAGTTTTTGTATGGCATAAGAGATTCAAGGAAGGCATGGAGTCTGTGAGGGATGATGAGAGGTGTGGGAGGAGTATAGAAGTCAATAAACCAGACTTGATTGGCCAAAGTGTTAGGGTTAGGGTTACTATGTTGAGGTTTTAAGGGAGTTCAGGAAGGTATTCCATCAGAAGAGGCCAGAACTCTTCAAATCGGCTCAGCGGCATTTCCACCAGGACAATGCACCAGTCCACATCTCCATACTTGTCACAGACTATTTGAGTAAGATGGGCATCGAGACAGTTCCTCACCATCCCTATAGTCCAGACCTTGCTCCCTGTGACTTTTGGTTATTCCCTAAGCTCAGAGGCTGTCGTTATGAGACTATTGAGGAGATGAAAAAGGCTGTGACGAAGGTCATTGACACGCTCACACAAGAGGACTTCCATGGGGCCTTCCAGAAGCTATCGGAACGGTACAACAAGTGCATTGCAGCCGGAGGAAACTACTTTGAAGGGGACTAGAGTTTCATGTGTGTACTATCAATAAAAGTATCCATACGCAAAAAAGTCTGGAAACTTATTTATTGATCCTCGTATATATACATACATATATATATATATATATATATATATATATATATATATATATATATATATGAAAGTGTATGAAGATGGAAGAACACAAAATCTTCAGAAGATAATTTTATCTATTGAATTACATGTCAACATTAAATAATTTCTTTTTTATAGGGTATATGAGTTATTAAATGAAGGAGGAAAGACGAGAAAGTGTTAAAACCTTCTATTTCCATTGATAGCGTTCTGTTTCATATTCGTGTGATCTAATTAATGTTTATTCAAAAAAAATCCATGTACATTTTTTTTAAGTAGAAGAATTATATATATATATATATTATATATGTTATATCCTCTTGGGAAGACGTAGCCCTGGAGGTGAGCGTGTCCTCTGCAAAGAGTACGGATGTAACTTGCAAGACACATTAAGGTTAATTAATTGGCCACGCAATTGATAATTGATTTGGCGTCTCTTGTGTGCAATATGGGCTGTGGCTCAGTTGTAGAGTTTCGGCTCTGCAATCTGTGGTCACTGGTTCCATATCCAGTGGTGAAGACCGCGATATACACCGCTGATTTTAATTTATCTATCTATCTATCTCAGTCCGATCATATCTATCTCTCTATCTCAGTCTGATCATATCTATCTATCTCAGTCTGATCTATCTAAGTTTATATAAACTATGAAACCAAATTATTTTAGATAAGAGATTTTATAACTTTTCATCACCAATCTGACCAAACAAGGAGACAAGTTGAAAAAACCTGATCTCTGTTTCATTGTACTGAGATTTAAAATGATTCTATTCAACAATTTTCCAGAATTCTTTTTTGGATATGGACTAACATTTTGAAATCTTTAAAATTAAAGTTGTGATTAGTTTCAAAATAAAGTTTGACAGAATCTTTATTTATGCTTCCTTTTTACAAGGGAGATACAAAGGAGAAAGCTGAAAGATTTTATTTACCAGAGAGTCACTTATTTCCGCTCCATTGACTCAGGCTCATAGCGACAATCCCCTGTGTAGGCCATTTGGAAACATTTATTTTTGACTAAAACGTGCTTCTCCATGCATATCCCACATTCTTCAGTAAATTTCACATTGTTTGCATTTCTCAGCCACCGAAAATTTGATGACAGACCTCTGTTCAAGCCTGGAGCCCTCTGCTTGATTGGTAGATATTCTAAATAAGGTTTTAAATAATTTTTGCAACAAACCAATCCGAAACAGTGCAGAATTTACATTTACGGAAAAAATTCTGAAAAAAATCATTTTGCTTCTTTCAAAAAAATTACCCTTATTTATTGAATAACCCTTGTATTTTATATATCTTCTATATTTTCTATTGAGTTATCAGCCAAGGCAGCTGAGGTGGTCAAATATGCAGATTGCATTTCTACAGAGAGAAAAGACCCACACCCACAATGTGTGTCCTGGATATTTAGGTACTTACTAACATGTGTCCTGGATATGTACAGGATGGAACGATAAAATTGTGGTCCTAGAAAAGACATGATTCCATTTCCATTTAATGAAAACCGGTTTTCTTTTTTTTTGTTGCAGACCATCTACTAGTTGGCCAGTTGTGTACAAATCCCAAGAGCGATAGGAGCCTTCTATCATGTCAGAAAGGGACACAATGTTCAACGAGCGAGATTGGAGATGCACCGCTGTACAACTCATGTTCTCTACCGATCCAAGTTATGACAGCCAGAACCACCTCTGGATTTCCACGAATAACAGGGGCGTGCCCAGGGTGATGAAAACAAAGTTTCTGGCTACGGTTACGGTCTTTGGTGTGGTTTCAAGTGAGGGCCACATCATGCCACCTCACATCTTCGAAGTCGGCTTGAAAGTCAACACCAAAGTGTACCTGGATGTGCTGAAGAGTGTGGTGTTCCCATGGTGCATTCAGGTGGCCAGTGGCAGACTCTGGGTGTGGCAGCATGACTTGGCGCCGGCCCACAAGTCCAAAGAGACCCAGGCTTGGCTTCAGAAGGAGTGCTACGACTTTGTACCCTTCTCTCACTGACCCTCCTCCTCCCGCTGGACTACTTCGTATGGTCATACGTCGAGAACATCACCAACATGACCTCCCACAACACCAAAGCCAGCCTGATCGCTGCCATCCGCCGAGTTTTCGCTGAGCTCCCGCCAGTCCGTGTGGAAAAGACATGCTCACAGTTCCGGATCCGTATTGAGGCGGTGATTGAGGCTGAAGGCAGCTACATTGAAAAGATATCAGCTCTACTGCATAATCAAGTTACCTGAATCGATTTTTTCAATAAAAGTTTTAAAATGAAGCAGTAGTGTTGTTTTCTTTAGGACGACAATTTTATCGTTCGACCCTGTACTTAATTACTAAGTAGAGCTTTATAGCATCTCAAGGGCAAAATATACGGAGCAATAGTTACGAGTCTTCTTACTACTTAGCTCTGGGACAACTTATTAACATTGGTACAGAAAATAATCCAATGAGTTTGTTTTTGGTTTGGTTTGTTTTGGTTTTATGGCATATCAACCATTGTAGGTTATTTAATGCCAAATCCATTTTTATACATATAAACAGTTCTATTTCAAACAATTCAGTTTAGCACAAGTCCAGTTTTTTGTTTACATAGTTAAATATCAAAACAGTTCTATTTCAACCAATTCAGCGTAGCATTAGTACACTGTTTAATTCTATTAGACCCGTAGATAGGACCCTATCAGGTGCTACCATTCCAAGCCAGATCGGACCAAGGAGCGATGGCAATAAAGAGGTACTCTGCATTCCCCAAAGCTCCGGCATTACTGAAGTTTTCCCCATCAGATCGCTCAGTGTCATATCAGGACACTCATTAGGAGAGTCTTACCCCTCTGCAGAGATGCAGTCGGTGTATTATACAGCCCCAACTGACTGGGTTGAATCCAAGGAGTATTTGACTGACTATATAAACCTTATAAAATTAATACTGGTTTCCTCTAGTTAAGCAGCATTAAGCCTGTTCAGAAATAAGATGGGTAACTTCTGAGTAATATCAGCTGCTCTTAGTAATCTAAGGCCTGGTTGGTTTGTTGGTTGTGTTTTATGGCATATCAACCTTTGTAGGTTATTTAATGCCAAATCCATTTTTATACAAATAATCAGTTCTATTTTGAAACAATTCAGTTTAACATGAGTACATAGTTTAGTCGTAAAAAACATTTCTATTTCAAGCTATTCAGTTTATTCAAACAGTTCTAATTCAACCAATTCAGTTTAGTATAAGTATAGATTTTGTTTACACACTGTTAAACGTCAAAACAGTTCTATTTCAAACAATACATTTTAGCATAAGTATTCAGTTTAGCATAAGTAAACAGTTTATTCCTATTTGATCCATGAGTAGGACACTATCAGATGCTCCCACTTCAAACCAGAGTGGACTTGGGAGTGATGGCAACGAAGGGGTACTTTGCCTTCCCCAATGCTCTAGCATTACTGAAGCCTCACCATAAGATTGTATAATTTCATATCCATTTGGAGGTGCCTGTGGTGTAATTGTTATCGTCGTAGGAAATGAACACGGCGACACGAGTTCAAATCCTGGACGGGACTAATTGCATTTCACATAGCACTAATACCCTTGGGAAAGGTATGAATACCAATTATTCTCCCCCCAGCTATGGGTAAATAGTAGGGCAGACTAGGTTCTTCAGCCTTGGTGAGGCAACTAGTCTAGGAGAAGGAAAACTCTGAATTCAAACCTGTTAAACCCCACTTAAAAATTGACCTTGTGTCATATCCTGTCCAAGCGGAGGGGTTGGTAAATAGGATAATTTCATATCCAGGATACTCGTTGAAGAAGTCTTACCCCTCTGCAGAGAAGCAGTCAGTGTAGTCTACAGCTCCAGCTGACTGGGCCATAGGACACTCGTTGGGGTAGTCTTACCCTTCTGCAGAGAAGTAGTAGGGGTATTCTACATCCCCAACCAGCTGGTCAATCTAAGGCCTTAGTGATAGACTAAGTAAACCGAACCAAATAACAATATGTACAAACCATTTCTACGATAATACGGCATAATGACAGATTCCTCAAAGAGGATTGATGAAGGTATGACAACACATTAATTTGTAGGGAACGAATAAATAAATAATTAAATTGAATTTAAAAAAATAAATAAATAGGTAAAAAGAAAACTATTAAATTTGAAGAAACTCCCAGAGGTCTCTAACGGAAAAGGAGATAACGCATGCGTAAAAGAAAAAACGCATTCCTCTTGAAAAAGGAGACCATATTATCTTTCTCTTTCAGGCAGTGTCCGTCGAACCAACAACATCATTTTGCTGTCTGGTGTTTTGGGCACCACGCCTACGTCTTGGGACGTAGCGTCGGTTAGTCCCTTCACCCAGTAAATAAAGGAAAGTATAGAAGAAATGTTTTCGTCTCTTATCTATTTGCCCGTGGTGTAGTGTTATCGTCCTAGGAATTGGACACGGCGACATGAGTTCAAATCCTGGACGAGACTGATTGCATTTCACATAGCACTAATACCCTTGGGAAAGGTATGAATCCAATTATTCTCCCTCCAGCTATAGGTAAATAGTAGGACAGACGATGTTCTTCAGCCTTGGTGAGGCAACTAGTCTAGGAGAAGGAAAACTCTGAAATTCAAACCTGTTAAACTCCGCTTAAAAATTGACCTTGTGTCATATCCTGCCCGAGCGGAGGGGTTGGGTAAATAGGATCTATTTCTATCTTTTCTTTTTGTATATTTCTTTTGGGACTTTCTTTGGGCAGGGCATTGCACCGACCAGTCAACGTGGGGTAAAATAATATAACCAAAATATGAAGTCAGATATCTACGGCAACACAGCCTTGCCCTTAGCACCTGACCTTCAAAGCCTTCAAACCCCACAAATTACAAGAAAACAAAAAGGAAAATAAAGTGTTGGATAGAAAGAAGAGAAAGCGTTCTTCATTAAACCTGTTTTTATCTTTGATTATCATCCTATGCTATGAATTAATTACTCCAGTAGTGAAGCTTTAGTTTTGGAGATCATGGGAGCATACAATTTTCACTTTATTGCTATTGCTTCCAGGTCAACTCTGACCCATTGAAAATACTTGATATATTCCAATCTAAAGGTCAAATAAAATTTTTTGAGATTTAAAAGGTTTTTAAATTACGAGGATCATTAAATAAGATTCGAGACTTTTTTCGTATGGACACTTTTATTGATAGTACACACATGAAACTCTATCCCCTTCGAAGTAATCTCCTCCGGCTCCAATGTACTTGTTGTACCGTTCTAACAACTTCTCGAAGGCCCCATTGAAGTCCTCTTGTGTGAGCGTGTCAATGACCTTCGTTACAGCCTCTTTCATCTCCTCAATTGTCTCATAACAACTACAGGGAGGGTGACGAACTGTCTTGATGCCCATCTTGCTCAAATAGTCTGTGACAAGGATGGAGTTGTGGACTGGTGCATTGTCCTGGTGGAAATGACACTGAGCTGATTTGAAGAGTGCTGGCCTCTTCTGACGGTATCTCTACCTGAACTCCCTTAAAACCTCAACATAGTAACCCTAACCCTAACACTTTGGCCAATCAAGTCAGGTGTATTGACTTTCTTACTCCTCCCATACCTCTCATCATCTCTCACAGACTCCGTGCCTTCCTTGAATCTCTTATGTCACTGATAAAAACTGATGCTCGATTCATGCAAGATGATCGAAAAGCAGTCTGAAGCATTCCATACGTTTCAGTAGCATTTTTTCCAAGTTTACACACAGAATTTTATTGCATATCGTTCTTCTAAAGTGTCCGCACGTCCAGATTGCATTTTTGAAATTCACCAACTGTTCAATCAGGCTTTAGTAGAGTGTATTCCAATTGCTGCTGTAGCTGTTCATTTGAAGTTGAAATCCTAAAAATTGGTCAGTCATCTCATAAGATGTATAGCAATGTGATACTGAATTTTCAAGAGTCTACAAAAATTTTAAATGCCTGTACAAAAAAGTCTGGAAACTTATTAAATACACCACATACTTCATAACACTAAGTTTTAAAACATTGATATTGCAATTACATATGAATTGTTTAGCTGTTTAAAATGATTGTGAATTTTATCAATACATTGGCTCTTAGAACATTGATATCGTAACTAGGTATGAAATGTTTACCTGTTTAAAATCATTGTGAATATAGATTCTTGGACTATATATAATTGGAAACCATGTTTGTTAGACTGAATTTGGCATAATATGACTCAATAAAGTTTGATATAAAATAAAACAACAAATCAACCAGGTTAAATTATATAGATGCTTTCAAATTATTAGAACCAACTGTTTGTTTTTAGACTATATTAATTCATTAACTATATTGCAACTAAAGATAGAGTGTTTATCTATTTAAAATAGTTATGAGCTTTTATGATATCATCATCATCATCATCATGTCGTGCCGCTTGCACGGATGTCCCTGACCCTTTCTCGCCACTTCTCGGTATCGTTCATCGCCTCCGGCAGATCTTCAGAGCTACATCCCGTATCCTCACATAGCTGCTGTATGTATGATCGAGCTGGTCGTCCTGCTTTTGCTCGGCCATATGTGGGGGTCCATAGGAGTACATCCCTTATGAGCTCGTCTCTGCTTCTCCAGCAGTGTCCTGCGTGTCTGGTTCGTCTAAGTTGGATAGTTTTCGTGATGGGAGGCAGGTGACCGTATAGTTGGTGCTTTGTGGGGTGTTGCCGCCAGAACTTGTTCAATATTGCTCGCAACATTCTCGTGTAATTGCCGTCAAGTTTTGTTAGCGTCCAAGTGGTGCATCCATACAGCAGTATCGACACGACCGCTGCCTGGAAGAAACTGCGTTTCATTTTATCGGTCAGGTTTGATATTTAAACCAAATATGAATCGCTTTTTTGTTTAAAATAATTTTGACTTTATTTTTGGGCTTTATTGATACATTGACACTGAAAACAATGATATTACAACGAAATATGGTGTTTATCAGTTTAAAATAATTTGGGGCTTTATTGATATAAGTAAAGTTGGCAACCTCAGTTGAGGGTGACAAAGGGCCCCTTTTCAATAGCTACACCACCGAGGTGCAATGGAGGGCGCGACCCCATTCCCTGGATTGCTCCACTTTACTCTTGATCCTTACCTTATATTTCTGTGTGTAAAGCAAGGCGGTATCAAGTACCATTTTTTTGAGTCTTTGGTATGACTTGATTGGTTTGGTTTGGTTTCTTGGTTAATGGCATATCAACCTTCTTGGGTTATTCAATGCCAAAGCCATTCTACTAAAAGAACAGTAGTGGTACTATTTAACCCATAGCTGGGAGGAAAAGGGGGTTCATACCTTTCCCAAGGGTATTTGCCCGAAAGTGAATGTAATAGTGCGACTGGAGTACGAACTCGCGTACTACGATTCCGCAGTCCATCGCTTTAACCATTACACCACGAGGACACCCCCTAGTATGACTTGTTTGGGCTTTATTGATATATCGACTCTTAAAACAATATTACAACTAAGTATGAAACGTTTATCTGTTTAAAATAATTTTGGGCTTTATTGATATAAGTAACGTCGGCAAACTCAGTTGAGGGTGTCCCTTTCCAATAGCTACAACACCGAGGTGTAGGGAAGGGCGCTACTCCATTCCCTGGATTGCTCCACTTTACCTTGATCCTTACCTTATAATGCTGAGTGTAAAGCAAGGCGGTATCAAGTACCATTTTTTGAGTCTTTGGCATGACTCGTTTGGGCTTTATTGATACGTTGACTCTTAAAACAATGATATTACAACTAAATGTGAAATATCTACCAGATTAAAATGACCGTTAGGGTAGCTTTACTTCATCCATACCCTGACACTTGTGTTGCATACCCATATGCAGATGCATGCATGCATCATAACGACGACACAATAAAGACGAGCGACACAGTTCTTTAGAAAAATATACCTCTCACTTTATTTGAAAGGTTTCTGTGTAAGAGGGAGTTGGAGACCGAACAGAACTGCAACATATTGACCCCCACTCTATTGGCCATAACCGCGTTTCTTTCCCATTCTCCTGGGCTGCTCAACCGGGTGCCTGGGGGCACAGCCTCTCTGTGTGCTGGTTTTCTCTACCGCATCTTATCTCCAACTCATCAGATCTCCAACTCATCTGATCTCCAACTGCTGACTTCCTATCTTCATCCGGGTTATATAATCGTTCGACGACCACCTTCTTCTTGTGGGCGTCACAAATCGCACTCATTCAACCCGTCCACGGTCAAGGTTATGATGTCTTGATATTCCTCGACCGGATGCACCTGTTATTTACACAGGTGCATTTCCTATTTTGACAGCTTGGCCGGGTCGGAGGTCAATATGCAACACTTGAAAGATAATTAAAAAAGTTACTTGAAGCTATAATTGTCTTCAAATGATCATTTTTAAATCTGAATAATTACTTGAAACCACATAATTTCTTGCAAAAAAAGGGTAACTTTGGCATTGAATAGTCCATGAAGGTTTAACCTGCCGTAAAATCAAGCAGCCAATCATGCAGTCAATTATTTGCATCTTTTTATAAACATGTATGCTCTGTCTATTTTTCGAAATCAATATCAGGCTGTTTATGGAGCAAGTCATTAAATTCTGCAGATTTCATTTAGAATTGGCCATAAACTGAACGTACATTTCAAAAAGCTGGCATAAGTGTTTTAAGAATATTTTACTTACCATTTTGGTAAATATTGATTTAGTGTGACGGTGTATCAAAAGTATTTTCTTTTTTAATTAGCCAATGTAATGCTTTACATATGGTATATGTTCTGATGCTCTCTCTCTCTCTATATATATATATATATATATCTTGATAGATAGATAGATAAGAAAAGACTACGTCAGATATATACATACATTCATACTTACATGTGAACAGATAGATAGATAGATATGAACAGAGAAATAGATAGATAGATACATACATACATACATACATACATACAAATGGACAGAGAAAGAGATAGATAGATAGATAGATAGATAGATATGAACAGACTGGCGGTTTGAACTCCAATCGTGGTATTACATTCACTTTCAGACCAATGCCCTTTAGAAATGTATAAACCCCCCTTATTCCCACATCTATGAGTTAAATAGTATCATTGCTGATCTTCTACAAGTTTGGCTTTGGAATTAAATAAGTCACAAAGGTTGATGTGTCGTTAAATAAAGAAATCAAAGCAGACAGACTGATAAAAAGATATGAAAAACTGATAGATAGATAGATAGATAGATAGATAGATGGATCGAAGGAAAGAAGGAAGCAAAGAGATAGATAGATAGATAGATAGATAGATTGATATGAATTGACAGATAGATAGATAGATAGATAGATATAAGGAAAGAAGAAAGCAAAAAATAGATAGATAGATAGATAGATAGATAGATAGATAGAAGGAAGAAAGGAGATAGATAGATAGATAGATAGATAGATAGAAAGAAAGAAAGAAAGGAGATAGATAGATAGATAGATAGATAGATAGATAGATAGATATAAGAAAAGAAGGAAAGAAGAAAGCAAAAAAATAGATAGATAGATAGAAGGAAGAAAGGAGATAGATAGATAGATAGATAGATAGAAGGAAGAAAGGAAAGAAATTGATAGATTGATTTGATTTATTTGTTTAATGTTATATGAACCTTTGTGGGTTGTAGAAGAACAATAGTCACGCTTTTTAACCAATAGCTGGAGGGAGGTCGGGGGAATAAAGGGGTTCATACCTTTCCTCAAAGGTATTTGACAGAAAGTGTACATAACAGCACAACTGAAGTTCTAAGTTACTATGATGTCGTAGTCCACGATACAATGGGGACAACTCCACACCCAGATAGATAAGTATAAACTGATAGCAATATATATATGTATATATATATATACAGGGTACAGAAGCAAAATTAGGAATATTCTCGTATAATAATAAATGATTCTATTATAAAACAAGATTAATTTTAATTTTAAAATCTAAACGACAAAATGAGAAGATAGACCCAAAACAGTAAATTTACTCAATATGGTCGCCATCCTGGCGACAACACCCCACGAGACGCCAACTGTACGGCCACTTGCCTCCCATCACGAAAACTATACAGGTCAGACGAGCCAGACACGCCGGACACTGCTGGAGAAGCAAGGACGAGCTCGTAAGTGACGTACTCCTATGGACCCCCACATATGGCCAAGCAAAAGCAGGACGACTAGCCCGAACTTACATACAGCAGCTATGTGAGGACACAGGATGTAACCCAGAAGACCTGCCGGAGGCGATGAACGATAGGGAAAAGTGGCGAGAGTTGGTCAAGGATATCCGTGCTGGCGGCACGACATGATGATGATGATGATGATTGTATCAAGATGCATTCAAAACGATTTGTATGCCTTTAAATTAAATTCTTCTGACATTTTTTTCCATTCCTCTTCAATAGCAGTCTTGAGCGAACCAATATTTGGATTTGTTTTATTTTCTAAAATGCCTCATATAGTGTAATCAAAAGGGTTGAGGTCTGGGCTTAATTCTTATTTCATTGCTGTCCTCACTGTTTTCTCTCAGGACTTTCAATTCATTAGCGTGCTTTCTTATTGACGTTGTGGAGTCCTTCTTAATTGCTGTTGCGAAAGCTGTTAAAAAAGCCTTCTTTTCGTTTTTACTTCAATCCTCCACTTTCCCTTTTCCTGAAAAAGCTCTTTTTCTATAAAAATGTTTATTTACTTTGTATACGGTAGATAAAGAAATTTTGATTTGGCTTCGGCGTTAAGCAAATCATAGACTCTTTGTCTTTGCAGAGATGCAGTCGGCGTATTCTACAGCCCCAGCCGACTGGGCAAATAAAATCTGTAGTAGGATCTGTTTGTCCAAAGAAGAACTTGCTTGTCATGAGGTCGCATGGCAGCAAATTATAAAAGATTTGTTTTACAAAAGTCTTTCAGCAGCAATCTACAGGTAACTCGTGTCATTTCTGTGACAAAGAATATGGGTCTACAACAGGTTTGAGGGTGGACAGGAGTAATGTTAACGGAAAACACATCGATTTTTTTTGTCAAATATGTAATAGGGTCAGTAAAGGACATACTAGGGTGGAGGAGTCACATGTACTCCCAAAGATGCTTTTAGTGAATTGAAGATATGCTCTTCTTCTTTGAAGTGGCAGTCACTATATATATATATATATATATATATGTTTGATTAAATTATAAAGACACACTTTGTCTATATAATCTTATTAAGATCCTTTCAAGTTTCCTGGTAAGTGTCTTGGTTTTAGGATGGAATTGGTAGATGAATTTCCCAAACTTGTCCCAAGCGCTTTCGGACCCTTCATAGACCATCATTATGAAGCTCTCAGGACAATTTTGGGAAATTCATCAACCAATTCCAACTTGAAACTAAGACACTTACCAGGAAACTTGAAAGGAACTTAAATAAATTATGCAGACAAAATTTGTCTTTATTATTTAATAAAACACACACACACACATACGCACACACACATATATATATATGTATATATATATGATTTTAAGTGTAAAGACCCATTGCTTCTTTTGATTGACTGGGCAGGTGCAGCCTGATGGGACAACGACCTTCAGGTGAAGTGTTACTTCATCCATTGCTTATTCATTTATTTGATTTGATGTTTCCCTCATAACAAGTTTCATCGGATAATAATTTGTGAAAAGCTTTTAAATTTCAGGAGAGAATGCTCAAAAAATTTAAGCTGTCCATGAGGTTGTCATGCCAACAAAACGAAGAATTTCACCAGTCACAGTCCTTAAATTATTACCACAAAAAGCTTCTGAAACCTGTGACCATTATTTATCAATGCGATAAGAATATCCGAATTTGATTTCTTTTTCGTTTTTTGTTTTTGTTTTTGTTTTTTGTTTTTTTTGTTTAATGGTAAATCAACCGCCATGGATTTTTAAATGCTAAAGCCATTGTGGTATTTTGACCTTCGACCCGGCCAAAAATGCCTTTCAGGTGATGCACCGGAAGGAAGTGACACATTCTAGTGGCAGTTATGAGAGGAAATCGCGTGGGCGGAAATTGGCTGATAAAATGGGACGAGGTAAAAAAATTCCCATAATACACTCATTGACTGATGCACCGGAAGAGAGTGACCTGTGAACTGCATGACAGCTATTTCCGCTTGATGACGATCCAACATGTGATTCCAAAAATCGAGTAGGCGACTAAGTGGGCGTTGAACTATTATATAACTCAGTCAAGACAGAAGTCAGACAGTTCCAGTTAGAGTTAGAGGCGGAGATAGACGAGATGTGGTAGGTAAAGCCACATCAGGCTGAAGGGGCCTTGGGGCCCCTCATGAGTTGCAGTTAGAGATCGGACGGAGTTATAGACGAGATGTGGTAAGGAAAGCCACATCAGGCTGAAGGAGCCTTGGGGCTCTGATGAGTTGGGGTCCAGGGAAGTTGCTGATAAGATGCAGTAAAGAAAGCCTTCACCCAGCAGAGTGGGCCTCCGGTTGAGCATCTGTAGAACGAGAAAGACACAACGTTGACGGCCATAAGAGTCGGGGGGGGGTCAAAATATTGCAGTTATGTTCGATCTCCAGCTCCCTCTCACACGCAAACCTTGAATAACCTTTTCGAACCCTTACAATAAAGTGAGAGGTACATATATTTTATAAAGAAGTATTCTCTTGTCTTTCTTCATTGTTGTATTGGTATGACAATATAACACCATCCTCATATAAGAACAGCAGTGATACTATTTAATCCATCATCATCATCGTATCGGGCCACCAGCACGGATCTCCCTGACCCTCTCCTACCACCCGTCTCTATCGTCCATTGCTTCCGGCAGGTCTTCAGGGATACATCCCGTATTGGCACAGTGCAGTTGTATGTAGGTTCTTGCTGGTCGTCCTGCCTTTGCTCGTCCATGTGTAGGGGTCCACAGGAGTACGTAACTTATGAGTTTGTTCCTACTTCTTCTGCATGTCTGATTCGTCTAAGTTGAATAGTTTTCGTGATGGCCGTACAGCTGCTGCTTTGTGGAGTGCTACTTCCAGGACTTGTTCAGTATTGCTCGCAGCATTCTTGTGTAGTTGTGGTCAAGCTTTTTCTCCATGAGTTTATTTAGCATCGATGTAGTGCATCCGTACAGCAGTATCAACACGACTGAATCCATAGCTGGGGGATAAAGGGCTCAATATCTTTCCCAAGGGTATAAGTCCAAAAGCAAATATAATACCATGACTGGTGTACTAACTTGCTTATTTCCAGTCCAACACTTCAGCCATTATGCATAAGCGGCTTCTATCCCCATCTCGCCAGGAGGACGCCCACACCCCATTATGCAACGGGGAGTTGCTGTTGTGTGTAAAGTGTATTAGTAGATAATAATTAAGGAAAAAAAACCTTGAGAAACACTATTCCAAAGGACTTACAAAGAGAGATGACTGAGAGGGACGTTGCATCAAGAGAGAATCAAAGGAATTTGTGCTGTCAGCACACCTTGATCATAATGCTGCTGATGATGATGAAATACTGTAATATAATGGCTGAGGGATTTCGTTAGATGCCTTTAGGTTTAGTTAGGCTGAGAACCTTTCGGCTCAGTGCATGGGTTACTTAGGTGCAACATTAACACAGGTGTTCATGCGCGCACGCGCGGAGCAGACGTGTCACTTAGAGATGTTACAATAGCCCAGATGGGAAATGGGGCTACAGAGTGCGGGTGACGTCATGCACCGGAAGCGCGCGGAGGATTTTGGGGATTTTGAAAAAGTCAGTGAGTTGAGTCGAGTCCTGTCTCGGTAGAAGACGGTTGGCTTTCACTTGCTCGCGGAGGCCTTGGGCAGGTGTCGCACGAGATAGGGGGCAGATGAAAAAGCCAGAATAGAAAGAATGTGTATCTCTCTCCTTATGTCGAAGAACCTTTAAACTCAAAGTAATAAAAAGTTTCGTACCTGAACTAAGAAGTCGTAAGTGTTTTTCGTGTTTCGAGATTCCTATGTTCTATGTATATATGTTATGGACATTCTATGTACGTTGCCCGTAGCCATACCATGGCTATGTAACATATATATATATATATATCCGTATCAAGGGTATGGTACAATACAATGTGTCTTATAAGTTTCCATAGATAGGAAAATAATAAACAATAAGCTTTGGACAAAAATATCCAGACCGAGTTCAATCCCAGGTTGGGTCATACCAAAGACTCAAAAAATGGTACTTGATACCTCCTTGCTTAACACTCAGCATTATAAGGAACGTATCAAGGGTAAAGTGAAGCAATCCAGGGAAAGGAGTAGCACTCTCTCCTACATCATGTGGGATGTTAGTTTCATGTTTTTACAGTTTTTTTCACAGGTTTCAAGTATTCCTATTTAAAACAAATAATTTTTACACAATTACAAGATTTAAAGTAACTATACCGATTTAATAATAATAATAATAATAATGATCAACAAAAAAGAGAATCTGTATAATTGTCGACTTTGCCATCCCGGCTGACCACAGAATAAAACTGAAAGAATGTGACAAGAGAGATAAGAACCCCGACCTTGCTAGAGAATTGAAAAAACTGTGGAATATGAAGGTGACAATTATACCTAACTAAAGGATTATTAAATGGACTGGAGGACTTGGAAGTTGGCGGACGAGTGGAGACCATCCAAATGACAGCATTATTGAGAACGGCCAGAATACTGAGAAGAGTCCTGGAGACCTGACAAAACTTGCTGTCACTCAAACTTCAGTGAAAAACCATCAGTTAACACTTATGTGAAACACTCTAAAGGAGTAAATAATAATAATAATAATAATAATAATAATAATAATAATTCGTTTGCACATAGTTAAATCGTTTGGTTTGAAGTAAATATTCCTGTTTAATAATATTTTTTGCACACGGTTACACGGTTTCAATTATTCATATCTAATACGAATGATTTTTAAACTGATCTACGTAAGGTTGGTTGTTTATTTGCGTTTTTTGGCATATCAATCCTTCTTGGTTATTTTGTAGAGAAAAGAAAAATTTCGTATTTTGGTTTGGCGCGCAATTTAATTCGACACTTAATTTCACCCAATCAGGATGACCTATCCTATTCCGGCTAACAGATTGGTTAAACTGCCAAACACACTCTCTTTTCGCCGACCAGTGCAGACGGTACATTGGCCGTTCTTCAATAGCGATGCTTTTTAGCTGGACAATGCCGGCCAGTGCAGACGTCTCACCGCGGCTCTAGAATAGCAGCAGCAGCAGCATGGACACACGAGGGAACCCATCTAATTTATGGATTCCTTACAAGGAATCCCAGTTGAATATAAATTAGATACATTCAACAAGCCTCGCACAGGCACAACTTTATGTCATCCCAAAATTGAGAGCTAGCGTGTCGAGAGCGGGATTACGCGTCGGATCGACATAGCCAATTTTGGGGTGACATAAAGTTGTACCTGTGCGAGGCTTGTTGAATGTATCTAATTTATATTCAACTGGGATTCCTTGTAAGGAATCCATAAATTAGATGGGTTCCCTCGTGTGTCCATGCTGCTGCTGCTGCTATTCTAGAGCCGCGGTGAGACATCTGCACTGAGCGGCGTTCTCAAGCCAAAGAGAGTGTGTTTGGCAGCTTACCCGATTTGCAGGCCGGAAATGAAAGGTCCGGGCTGAATAGGATAGGTCATCCTGATTGAGTGAAATCAAGTGTCGAATTAAATTGCGCGCCAAACCAAAATACGAAATTTTCCCTTCCTCAACAATTTAATGCCAAATACCCTTTCATAAATATATATTTCATATAGGATTTGTCGACAAATAGTTTGTTGGTAAAATTCCAAACAAGCCAGAGTTTATTTGTTTGCATGCAGTTAAATGGTTTCAACCATTTGACTGCTTCCCGATTTCCATCCTTATCTTTTAGGAATGGAATGTTAAAAACTTTATGTATGGGACATCCTTTTGTGAATAAAAAACAGTAAATATAGGCAGAAAAGTTTATGCTAATCTAACCTATTTGAAATCAAAGGGAATTTAGTTGTTTCAATATTTAATTTGGTAGAAAAGGTTATACGTCAAAAATTGATGAGTGCGTGTGTGTGTGTGAGAGAGAGAGAGATAAACAGAGACAGAGAGAGCAGAGGATATAATACGATAACTAACAATAGGTTGTAAGCAATAGATAAAAATATGCTATAAGTTATCAAATTATTATTGACTGTCCCATTACTTCTGCCTCATTTTGTATATATATATATACCCAACCCCTCCACACAAACAGAATGTGACAGATGATAGATTTTCAAAACGGAGTTTAACAGGTTTGAATTCAGGGTTTTCTTTCGACTAAATCAGTTGCCATACTGAGGTTAATGAGCCAGACTGCCCTACTATTTATCCATAAACGGAGGGAGAATACTTGGATTCATACCTCTCCCAAAGATACTAACACAATATAAAATGTTAACTGTCTCATCTGGGATTTCAACCTAGGTTACCATGTCCATTTTCTATGATGGTAACCATTCCACCCCAAACAGTTACAACTTGTATGTATATAATATTTTCAAGTATAAAATGTCTCAAACACAAGAACAGGAAGTGAAATAGATATAGGCTTGAGTGATGGTGGTAGGGGTTATTGAATTTGATTGTGACCATTTGGGTAGATGATCAAGGCTAGGTGCCATCAAGTGTATGAGGTTTCATCAGAGACCAGACAGTTAAAACCAATAACCCCTTATGCCATCACTCAAACCTCTATCTATTTTCCTCCCTGTTATTCACTTATCTGTTTCTTATCTTTTGACCCTTTCCCTTCCGTTTTACCTTTTGACATTCTCCATTTTTTGTTTTTTATCTATTTCCTCAATTGCTAAAATCTAGAAAAACACAAAAGATGTCAAGTCTGAAGAAGTTCTTCTTTGAATAACGAATGAAATATTACTACTAAACTGGTTGTAAGTGTTTGATTTACCCACTTTTCTATTTATTTTTATCATGTCAGATTCACCAAAATCTACCATTTCTCCATATATATATATATATATATACGTGTGTGTGTCTGTGTGATATATATATATATATATATATATATATATATATATATATAGAAAGTGGGGATTTATAGAGAAACAAAGTCAGTCGACACTATAGCGTTTCGGTTCTGCTGGACCATCATCAGGACTGTGAGGGGTTTTATTAGTGATGTTAAGTGTAGATGGATGTATAAAAAGTGTAAAAATATATAAAAATTTGGAAAAGTTGTACAATATCAGGTGACGTATTTTAAAGAAACGAACGCTGATTCATTGATCAAACGGCCAATTTTTCTTGTCATAAACAGCCAACTTTTCTTGTTGTACAACTTTTCCAAATTTCCAAGCTCTGGTTTGTTTAAAATGTTACCTACAAACTATTCATTTACAAATCATATGTAAGTTTTCCTTCTCTTAGACTGGTTGCCATACCAAGGTTAAAGAGCCCAGTTTTCCCTACTATGTACCCATAACTGATGAGAGAATTGTTGGATTCATGCCTTTACCAAGGATATTAGTCGTCCCAGTCGGCTGGGGCTGTCGAATACACCGACTGCATCTCTGCAGAGGGGTAAGACCCCCCCCCCAACGAGTGTCCTGGATATGACACTAAGCAATCTGATTGTAAGGCTCCAATAATGCTGGAGCCTTGAAGAATACTGAGTACCCCTTAACTGTCATCGCTCCTAGGTCCACTCTAGCCCCGAGTGGTAGCACCTGATAGGGTCCAATCTATGGGTCAAATAGAACTAAACTGTATACTTATGCTAAACTGAAATGTTTGAAATAGAACTGTTTTTACATTTAACTGTGAGTAAATAAATGTCAGATGTTTAATTGAATTGTTAATGATACATAGTAATATTTTATACCATTTAACTTTGCTGACTAAACTGAATAGTTTGAAATAGAACTGTTTTCGATATTTAAACTGTGTACTTATGCTAAACCAAATTGTTTAAAAAAGAACTGTTTGTATGTATAAAAATGTATTTGGCATTAAATAACCTACAATGGTTGTTGATATACCATAAAACCAAACTAAAACCCAACTATATTAGTGCTATGTGAAATGCAATAAACCTTGTCCAGGATTTGAACTTGCCATGTCCATTTCCTATGACAATAACTTGCCTAGTTAGCTGGGGCTGTAGAATACGCCAGTTGCACCTTTGCAGAGGGGTAAGACCCCCACCACCACAATGAGTGTCCTGGATATGACACTAAACAATCTAATGGTGAGGTTCCACTGATGCTGGAGCTTTGTGGAATGTAGAGTACCCCTTCATTATCATTGCTTCCAGGTCCACCTGAGAGGGCCCTATCTATGGGTTAAATAGAACTAACTGCATATTTGTGCTAAACTGAATTGTTTGTATTAGAACTGTTTGACTAAACTGAATAGCTTGAAATAGGAATGTTTTGGACAATTAAACGATAATAACATTTAAACTGCAGGGTTATGCTAAACTGAATTATTTGAAATGGAACTGTTTTTTGACATTGAAACTGTACTTACACTAAACGGAATAGTTTAATATAGAACTGTTTTGACATATAACTGTGTGTAAACAAAATCTGTACTTATACTAAACTGAATTGGCTAAGTTGGAACTGCTTGACTAAACTGAATAGCTTGAAATAGCATCTAGCATAAGTTTAGCATAAGTACACAGTTTAAATCTAAGTTTTTCAGAAATAGACTGTACTTAGATTTAAACTGCGTACTTATGCTAAACTGAAATGATTGAAATAGAACTATTTTCATAAAAAAGGATTTGGCGTTAAATAACCTCCCAAGAAACCAAACAAAAATGAATGATAGTTGAGAAATTTATTTTAATCTAGCTTATATCAAATCAAAAGAAATCTTTATTAGTATTTTCTTATTTTTTATTTTGAAAGAAAAGGTGATATTTGAATAAATCTGCTTTGTTTTTTGCATGTTTGATACAATATGACTGCAGATTCAATTAGAAGCCAATATTTTTGTTTGTTTGTTTTGCTTGTTTCTTTGTTTAATGGCATATCAACCCTTGCAGGTTATTTAATGCCAAAACTATTCTCCTAGAAGAACAGTAGTGGTACTATTTAACCCATAGCTGAGAGGATAATGGGGTTCATACCTTTCTCAAGGGTATTTGCCTGAAAGTGACCAAAATAGTGCGACTGGAGTATGAACTCGCTTACTACGATTCCACAGTCCACCGCTTTAACCATTACACCACGAGGACACCCCACCCCAATATTTTTGATATACTAATAAAACTTTCATATATAGTCAGCTTAGACAGTAGAAAATGCTGATTGCATCACTGTAGGGGGGGGTAAGAGCTCCACTTCCGATGAATGTCCTGTATATGACATTAAATTGTAACTGAAGGTGAGGCTTCAGTCTTTCACTGCCATTACTTCCAGGTCCACTCTGACTCGAAAGGACAGCACTTGTTAGGGTCCCATCTATGGGTCAAATAGAACTATTTAACAATCTACTATAATTTAAACCATTTAACTGTGTGCAAACAAATGATTAATGATAAATTGAATCATTAGCATTACATAGAAAAACTTGGAATCTTTTAACTATGTGCAAATAAAACTATTTGTCTGAGATAGTAAGACTTGAAACCAGTTAACAGTGTGCAAACAAATGAGCTCAGGTTCATTAAGAAATAATTTTATCAACAAACTATTCAATTATGAGTCAGGGATATTTAATATATATACATAAACAGAATTTGGTATTAAAAAATCCACAAGGGTTGATATGCCATCTGCCAACACACTAATACATTAGTTATCTAAACTTCTGAGATGAAGCTTGATGATTTTTATCATTAAGGGTGTAGGTTCCCGTGTTCAACAAACTCCTGAAGAAGTCCGGAGGACATATCGGCCGAAACATTGTGGAAATAACAATAAAGATGAAGACAATAGTCCGAAAACCCTTAATGATAAAAACACTATTACATGATTATACATACATGTAAACTTATGTATACATTTATATATGCATACATTTATACAAATATATATCTATCTTTATATATATATATATATATATATATATATATATATATATATTCATACACACATATACATCTATAGATTTAAATATATATATATATAAGCATTTATAAATATATATGCCTATGCATATACATATAAGCACACACACACACACACACACACACACACAAACACAAACATGTGTATATATATATATATATATATATATATATATATATATATATATATATATATATATATATATATATTATATCCTCTCTGAGTTTCCTGATATGCGATAAAGGAATGAACAACTGGGAAATTACTATAGAAAAAGCTGCCATTTGGCCATTTTCTCCTCATCTTTCTTTTTTCCTTCTCCCAGGTGTAGATTTTTTTTTTTTTTTTTGAAAGAACACTAATTGACATCGGCTTGCTCAAAGCAGTCATTCATCAAAACGCTTCATCACATGATTGTGTGCAAAGAAACAATATTCTCAACTTGGTTCGTTTCAGCGATTGTTGAATTTCTCCACAAAATTATTAAGCTCGACACTCTGGTTTTGCAGGAAGAAAATGAGCTGGGAATGGATAGTACTGAATGTATCTTTTGTCTGAAGTTGCGTCTCCAAGAAGGGAAAAAACAAAAGAATATCCATGTGGTGCTTAGAAAGATATAAAGACTGAAGCTATATTTAGCAAGATAGAAATATAAAATTAAATGTTATTTTCTTCAAAATGCCACTGCTGTGTAAGCACGGCTTAAAATACACAGGGTGTATTCTCTGGGAAGAAACAAGACCTTCAAAAGAAAGGAGAGTTTAGAATATGACAATAAATTGCATCTGATGGTGAGGCTCCAAATTTGCTGCTTTGGGGAGTGGGGAGTGGAGAGTACTCCGTCATTACCAGTATTCCCAGTTCCACTCTGACACAGAGTAATAATACCTACTAAGCTTCCATCTATGGGTCAAATAGATCTGTTTAAAAATTATTTGTTTTTAATCAAACCATGTACGAAAAACCACATCTTAAGCAACAACTATATAAAAGATATAAATATAAATATATAATGAACATGATTCTCTAACTTCTCGGCATAAAATAACCCTAAACAGGTTGACATGCCATTAAACTCAATGAGTCAATATATGAATCAATCAAAATGCCCCCTCTCAGCATTCAACACACTTATTCCAGAGAATTTCCTCTTGAAAGAAAAAGTTCCATGTACTGCAGTCAGTAAAGAAGGTTATGCTGACAGTGTCCTCGGATTTGAAAGGATCGATCAGTTGATTTTGTTGAAAATGAAGTGACTGTAAAAAGTGCATCCATTTGCAAATTTGCCTTTTTTATAGAATCACATTTGTACACACACACACACACACACTTATATATATAAATATATTCATCAGTAAAAAATTACATTGAAACAAAGTATAAAGTGTTTACTTGTTTAAAATGATTGTGAATTTTATTAAAACATTGGCTCTTAAAACATTGAGATTGCACCTAAATATGAAGTGTTTAGCTGTTTAGAATAATTGTGAATTTTATTAAAACATTAGCTCTTAAAACATTTAGATTGCACCTAAATATGAAGTGTTTAGCTGTTTAGAATAATTGTGAATTTTATTAAAACATTGGCTCTTAAAACATTGAGATTGCACCTAAATATGAAGTGTTTAGCTGTTTAGAATAATTGTGAATTTTATTAAAACATTAGCTCTTAAAACATTTGATATCGCAACTAAGTATGAAGTTTTCATATGTTTAAAATATAATTGAGACTCTAAAAGATACTGCCTCTCCATATCAAATGGACCATTGTAAAATGTCTATGAAAGGGTGACTCCAAATTCTCCGGATCTCCAGAAATGGAGCATTACATCCAGATGTAGTTTAATATTACACCCAAAGGTACCTTTTGTGAGATAATCTTTTGTGAGATAATCTTTTGTGAAATAATCTTGCCTCACTGCAAAGGATGAAGTAAATATATTCTCGGAGGCTGATATAAAAAGTGGACACTAAATAAAACAATGCTTATAAGAGGGATGTATTTTTTTTTTAAATGTTTTACGCTTTTCAAAATAATTTAATTTTTTTTCCCTTTTAAATAACTTAAATGGAAAATAAAGTAATGGATCTTTAAATTATTCTTTTTTTAAATTTCTATCTATCTATTTATCTCAGTTTCTTCATTTTCAATTTATTGCAAGATAGATAGATAGATAGATAGATATAAACAGATTTAGATAGATAAATATGAATTGAATGAGATTATAAGTACATTGATGAATATGAAAACTATAAGATAGATAGATAGATACATACATACATACATACAAATGGACAGAATGAGATAGATAGATGTTGAAATTTACTAAGGTTTTTGCTTAGATGTGGCACAAGGCCATATGAATAGGGCACCCAATGAGACTCGAACTCACTTGTATAGTTTTGCTAGTCTGCCTTACTAACCATTACATCACCAGAAACGCCCTAAGATAGATTGATTGAAGTTGACTGAAGTAGATAGATAGATAGATAGATAGATAGATATGATCAGACTGAGATAGATAGATAGATAGATAGATAGATAGATAGATAGATAGATAGATAGATAGATAGATAGATATGATCAGACTGAGATAAATATGATCAGACTGAGATAGATAGATATGATCAGACTGAGATAGATAGATAGATAGATAGATAGATAGATAGATAGATAGATAGATATGAACAGAATGAGATAGATAGATAGATAGATAGATAGATAGATAGATAGATAGATAGATAGATAGATAATCAGACTGAGATAGATACATATGATCAGACTGAGATAGATAGATAGATAGATAGATAGATAGATAGATAGATAGATATGAACAGAATGAGATAGATAGATAGATAGATAGATAGGAATAGACTGAGATAGATAGATAGATAGATAGATAGATAGATAGATAGATAGATAGATAGATAGATAGATAGATATGAATAGAATGAGATAGATAGATAGATAGATAGATAGATAGATAGATAGATATGAATAGAATGAGATAGATAGATAGATAGATAGATAGATAGATAGATATGAACAGAATGAGATAGATAGATAGATAGATAGATAGATAGATATGAATAGAATGAGATAGATAGATAGATAGATAGATAGATATGAACAGAATGAGATAGATAGATAGATAGATAGATAGATAATCAGACTGAGATAGATAGATAGATAGATAGATACATAGATATGAACAGAATGAGATGGATAGATAGATAGATAGGAATAGACTGAGATAGATAGATAGATAGATAGATAGATAGATAGATAGATAGATAGATATGAATAGAATGAGATGATAGATAGATAAATAGATTGACAGACAGATCAATAATAATGATTGAACAAACATGGCATTGACAGACTGAGACAAAATAAGGGATAGGATTCTTTCTTTTTTTTCTTTTTTTTAATTTTTGTTAAACAACATAAAGGAAAAAAAAAAGATAACATCTTTTGAAGATTCTTCTGGTCGACTTAACTTTATCGACTAAATTTATGGGTAAGTTTTGAATTGTATCGTCTGTAAAATGCGAAGCAAAGAAGCCGGGACTCAGTTGTTGTCTCCACCCCTTTCTCCATTCCACCAGTGGTGGTTGAATGAATGTCAAAGAGTAGCGCTTTCATCATATCGCTTTGAATATATGCAAGAAGCATTATATTCTGGTGTACAGCGTTTTAGGCTGAAAATTGATAGGCAGCAGCAGCAGCAGCAGCAGCAGCAGTAGCAGAAGGGTGATGGTTGTCGGGGGGGTCTGAAGGTCACATGACCTAGATTTTACAATACAATTTTTACATTAGTTCCAGTGGGTAAGCTTCACTAAAGTTTCCAGACAGCTACCCACGAAACCCCCCCCCTTTCACTATTCCACAAAAAATCAATTCAAATACCTAACTGTATTTTCATTATCCAACAATTTTCACACCACCAAAAATGCCATTCTATATCTGACTTTGATGAAAATCTGGAACCAGACATTTTGTAACCATTAGTTGGTTGTTTTTTTAATGGCACATCAACTCTTGTTGGCTAAGTTCATGCACAGTCAGTTATTCAATATTGCAAACAATTATTTACTCTCAATACCGTTCACTAATGGTCCGGAAGACCTGGGTTCAATCCTGAGTCGTGTCATACCAAAGACTTTTAAAATGGTATTTGATACCTCCTTGCTTAACACTCAGCAATATAAGGTATGTATCAAGGGTAAAGTGGAGCAATCCAAGGAAAGGAGTAACGTCCTCCCCTACACCTCGGTGTAGTAGCTGTTGAAAAGGGAGCTCTCTGGTCGCCCTCAACTACGGTCGGCAACAACAATAACGATTCATTAAAAATATAGTTTCAAATAACTATTTTTATTATTAATAATTTTTCACAAATTTATATGGTTTCAAGTATTCCTATCTAATACTATTAATCAGCACAAATTTATTTGGATGAGGACTCTGACCTTGAAGTAAGCAAGTTTGAGCTCCAGTCACACGATTACATTCACTTTCGGGCTAATGCCCTTGAGAAAGGTGTGAACCCCCTTATTCCCCAAGGTATTGATCACTGCTGTTCTTCTATAAGGATGGCTTTGGCATTAAATAACCCACAAAGGTTGTTATGCCTTTAAGCATAGACATTAAACTAAACCTAAGATACTTGCTTATAGTAGCTACATTAAATAAGTTCAATACCCTTGGGAAAGGTAAGGAACCTCTTTACAAACCAGCTATGGGTTAAATAGTATCACTCTTGTTCTTCTACAAAGATGGCTTTGGCATTAAATAATCCACAAAGGTTGATATGCCTTTAAGCAAAGAAGCTAAACTAAACCTAAGATTATAGTACCTATAATTAATCAGTACAATACCCTTGAGAAAAATAGGAACCTCTTTACCAACCAGGTAGGGGTTAGTATCCCTACTGTTCTTCTACAAGGATGGCTTTGGCATTAAGCAACCTACAAAGGTTGATATGCCATTAAACAAACGAAACCAAACTGAATCAAACTGGTCAACACGATTTTTGGTGCCAAAAAACAAAACACGTCTCTTAGCCATTTTTATTATGCTGATTCCGAAAATGGCCCTAGTTTTTCATGATTAGCTACCGTTTTTGCTGTTCTATAAAAGAAATCCATCAATTTACAGGTAAGCAGAGCAATTTATGTCAGGCACCTGAAATAAACTATTTTTACAAGAAAAAATGTTTTTTGAACCAAAAAAATTTTTTAAATAAAAGTCCCGAATTTTCCCAAATTATCGCCAAAATTCAAATTAACTGATAAACTTTATCAATAATACGTTTTAGTAAACCTGATAATTAAGTTGACATTTAAAAAAATGAAACCCTAAAATCTTCTGTTTGATGGTCATAAATTTATCCTATCAGTTTTGTCCCTTCACTACGGAATGAAACCAATCATATTGAGATCTTATGTTTTCACAGTTGATAAGAAACTCCAAGACATCCCAACTGAATGCATCTATTCCATTGTACATGATAAACATTATGAAAATTCTTTCTCCATAACATCAGGGAACTCATTAAGGATGATGAATTTGTTAATTCATTCAATGCCTCGGAATTATAGGCTCGGACATCATTTGTTGACGCGGTAAAAAACTTCTTTGGGCCGAATACTATAAGGGAAAACCTGATTAAAAGTCTACAGGACATTGGCGCTAATATGAGTATTAAGGTTCATTTTTTACATCAACATCTAGATAAATTTCCAGGTAATTGCAATGATATGAGTGATGAGTTAGAAAAACGGTTCCATCAGGATAACAAAACAATGGATGAGTGCAACCAGGGACGGTGGGAAAAAAACGAATGATGGCTGACTAATACTGGAGTATCAAAACGGACTTAAATAACATTAAACATGACAATCAAGAAAGAGAAAATTTTTACCAAATATCTTATGTTCACGAAGGTTTTATTTCTGGTGTTTATAAATTGATTTGATGAAAATACTTGTTGGTCTTGTTATATTCAATCGTATTATTTTTAAAGACTTAGGGTTTGATTATGATAGCAAAAATAGTATTTCTAAATAGGGAGACCAATATTTGTTGGTTTAAATACGAATTGAGAGGTTTCTACGATTTTCTTGGAAGGATATTATCATCGGTTATTATCATATATACTGAAAAATGATAAAAAAAAACGCTTTTTTCAAAAAAGGCGAAAATTCTGTACTGCAAAAACCGTAGGATAACCAAGAAAAAGTAAGGTCATTTTCAGATTAGCACCCTCAAATTAGTGAAAAAAAGATGTTTGGTGCTTTGACACCATTTCAAATTTTTTTTTTTTTCTGTTGACCAGTCTTATATGGTTTCACGTAACTTTTAGATGATAAACAATTATAAGATAAAAAAAAACTGGAAGTGGGCTAAATGAGGAGAAAACTATTCCCCCCTCTTCTATCCCCTCCCACCCTTCTTTCCTGTGTCTATTCTGAATTATTTTATCCATAAGATCTGAAGAAGTCCTGTTAATTGTTTTCGTGTTTTTTGATTTTATCAAAAACACATAACAGGATGAAAATAAATTTATAATCCTAATGTGACCGGTTTTGTTTTTTTTCTTATATATATATATATATATATATATATATATATATATATATATATATATATATATAACAATATTTAGCATTAAATAACCCACAAGGGTTGATAAGCCATTAAATGCCGAAAAACCAAACCTATCAATAACAGTTTACCAATGCATTTATTGACATCCTTTCAGTAAATGAGATATTGCTCCCAAGGAATATGAACTGGTTTAATGATTTTAGAAGCTTACCATTTAATGAAGAAATGGCAGCATCTTCATTAATATACTTGAGCTCTAAATTTTATCTGAATACACATAGAGACCAATGCCTCTTGCTGCATGTTCCAGGCTGTGCAGCAGAGATTTGGCTTGAGCTGGTGTATCTAAAAGAAGCAATTGATCATCAGTATCATCTGCAACAGCAATAGTTTCAGCAAGATATCATCCATGCTTTAACACTTTGCACCACAAAAAAGCTAAATGGAAAACAGATTAGAACAACATAGATCTTCAATTCAGACAAGAAAGACCCATCACAAAAAAAGTACATACAAAAATACTTAGAGACGTCTCAAATATATGTCTTTAAAATGTCAATTGTATTTATTTTTGGAACTTGAATTTTAAAAACTGAAATGAGAGAGAGGGAGAGAGAGAGAGAGAGAGAATGGCTGTGTCTTCTTAGATAAACTAAATCATATGTCAAGATGAGGCGATATTTTACTCAAAAGTACATCCCTCACTCCTATCTCCAGCCTCGACTTTGTATCTAAATGAAACTGTAGTAAAAATTCCACCATTTTAAGAAAACCAAAATCCAGCCGTCCTTAAATAGACCGAGTTGTATACACTTTATAAAACCTCTCAAAATTACTGCCTTCGTTTTTTTTTTCTTTTTTCTTTTTTTTTTTTTTCTACTTTTATTTTATTTTTAAAAATCTTTCCTGGTTTTAAATATCTTTTTATTTAAGTGAACTTTTTTCTTTGAATCATTTTTCTTTTTACTTAAATTTTATTTATTTATTTTTTTTTTTTCTTTTTTCAATTTAATTTTTTTTTCCACTGATACAAGATTTAGAATTTTTAGATAAACATTGTGTGTCAGATTTGGGAGACTAATGTTAAGGCTGAAAGTAAAAAAAAAAAAAAAAGATCAAAATATATAAATAAGTTCTAACCAAACATAATACTTTCAAAGAAACAGAAAAAAAGAAATTTTTTCTTGTCTTTTGTTCTTTTTTTTTTTTTTTTTTTTTTTTTTTGGCGATTTTATTGTTCTTAGGGGCTTTTTTATCGCTTGTGTTTCTGTCGGCCACTGATCTTTTCCAAGCTTCACGTTATTTGATTTTTTTCAAAAATTTCAAGAGCTTTGATATTTCTTAACCCATACGGTGTTGGGGGGGGGCAACTCGATGTGAGAGCAACTAATGTGAGAAGAAGACATGCAACTTTTGTCCACATTATAAAAAAAAAATTGGATATTGTGCAATATACTGTTGAAAGTGCCAATTGTTTAATATACCCCAATGCCGAAATTTAAAAAAAATACTTTATTACTTCAAAGATTTCAGAAAAAAAGTTGTTTTTAGAAGTATAAGTAAATAAAAAATTCTCCTATAAATAGACTACTCTAGAATTTGAATTCAGGTCTTATCATTTGGTTCATCTTATATATATATATATACATACATATATATATATAAACTTCTCCAGAATTTGAATTTAGGTCTTATCACTTTGTTCATCTTAAATATATATATATATATATATATATATATATATATATATATATATATATATATATATATATATATGTTGTAGCTCCAAAGAAAGAATAAAAATATATTTTAAAATAGGTAGGTTTACAAAGAGATTTGTATTTTGTTGTTACATACGTGTTATACGAGGTGCATAAGATAAATTTCTAGACTTTTTTCGTATGGGCATTTAAAATTGTCATAGACTCTTGAAAAGTATGTTATTGTTATACATCTTATGAGATGACAGACCAATTCTTATGATTCCAGGTTCAAATGAACAGCTACATCAGCAATTGGAATACACACTACTAAAGCCTGATTGTCTCAGCTGGTGAATTTCAAAAATACAATCTGACACTTTAGAAGAACAATATGCAATAGAATTGTGTTTTAAACTTGAAAAAAATGCCACAGAAATATATAGAATGCTTCAGACTGCTTTTCGATCATCTTGCATGAATCGAGCATCAGTTTTTGAGTGGCATAAGAGATTCAAGGAAGCCAGGGAGTATGTGAGGGATGATGATAGGTGTGGGAGTAGTAAGGAAGTCAATACACCAGAGTTGATTGGCCAAACGGTTAGGGTTAGGGTTACTATGTTGAGGTTTTAAGGGAGTTCAGGAAGAGATTCTGTCTGAAGAGGCCAGCACTCTTCAAATCGGCTCAGTGGACAATACACGTGGACAATACACCAATCCACAACTCCAGCCTTGTCACAGACTATTTGACCAAGATGGGCATCAACACAGTTCCTCAGCCTCCCATTAGTCCAGACTTTGCTCCCTGTGACTTTTGGTTATTCCCTAAGCTCAGAGGCTGTCGTTGTGAGACAATTGAGGAGATGAAAGGGACTGTGACGAAGGTCATTGACACGCTCACACAAGAGGACTTCCATGGGGCCTTCCAAAAGTTTTTGGAACGGTACAAGAAGTACATTGCAGCCGGAGGAGATTACTTCGAAGGGGACTAGAGTTTCATGCGTGTACAATCAATAAAAGTGCCCATACGAAAAAATTCTGAAAACTTATCGTATATGTATATATATGTGTATGTTTCCAGCTTGTTGCTTTCGTCAGAGAACATTGAGTTCATGTCTCATTTAGTACCCCATTAACAAGTCTTTGTGTTACATATGTTCACTGACGAAAGCAACAAGCTGGAAACATACACGTATATAACACGTATGTGAGAAGAAAATTAATATATTCCCCAAAATACAAATCTCTTCGTGGTCCTATCTATTTTAATATATATATATATATATATATGTGTGTGTGTGTGTGTGTGTGTGTGTGTGTGTGTGTGTGTGTGTGCATATATATATATATATATATATATATATATATATATATATATATATATAATTTCTGTTTTATTGTTTTAAGTACTTGACATCTCAACTCCTTTGACCATTGTGGCTAACATACAGGACTATGACATCATTGTAAATGAGTTCAAACCCCAGTGATGCTATTTCGTTCACTTTCGGAGTAATACTCCTTGGGAAAGGCATGAACCCACTTATTCCGCCAGCTATGGGTTTAATAGTACCACTGCTGTTTTTTTTTTTTTTTTGTTTTGTTTTTTTACAAGGATGGCTTTGGCATTAAATAACCTACTAAGGTTGATATGCCTCTAAATAAAAAACAAACCAAACCAATGTATTGGTCAAATTGATTATTAATTTAATAATTATTCATTAGCAATTGTAAGTATACACATTTCTTTAGAAATAATACAAATATTCAATATAAGCAAATTATTCTGATACCAACTGTGTAGGGTGCTAGGGAGACATTTTACACAATTTCCTGTACGTGGCGAGTTACTACTTGCAACATTGTCGTAAACAAGTTTGAACTCTAGTCAAACTGTTACATTCACTATCAGACTAATGCCCTAGGTAAAGGTATAAACCCTCTTATCCCCCCAGCAATGGGTTAAATAGAACCACTACAGTTCATCTACAAGAACGACTTTGGCATTAATTAACCTATCATGTTTGATATGCCATAAAACAAAACAAAAAACTAAATATCCTCTCTAGCACCAAACTCTCCACCCACAGCTATTCGTTTAATAATGTCACTGCGGTTTCTTCTACAAGGATGGCTTTGGCATTAAATAACCTGTAAATATTGATATGCCATTAAAAGAAAAGATACCAAGTGCACTCCTTCACTTGATTATACTCTCATTATAGTAAAAAGTAAAGTTGGCGACCATAGTCGAGGGTGACTCGAAGGTTCCCTTTTCGATAGCTACTACACTGAGGTGTGTGGTGGGGCGCTACTCCATTCCCTGGATTGTTCCACTTTACCCTTGATCCTGACCTAATAGTGCTGAGTGTTAAGCAAGGCGTCATTAAGTACCATTTTTTTTAATCTTTAGTATGACTCGACCTGGGATTGAACCACGGTCTCCCGGACCATTAGCGAACATTCTACTCATTAGGCTAATAACAAACAAACAGGGAGTTATGAACATCAAGATTTCTGGGTTAAATCTTTGAATGTCAGTGATTAGAGTGATCATTCTCATGCATAGGGTGTGTCCTGAAAAAGATCTAAGCCAGCCAACACCCCAGGGTGGAGTTGTGTTCCTCTTGTAAAGGATTTTCCTGGTTTGAGTGATTTTGTGAGACACCTTCCGCTCCTTTTTTAAATTACCAGTTTCTTTTATTCAGTTCTGTATTTTCTGGAAACTAGTTGACTCCACCCACGGCCAACAAAATTTTTAGCTATTTCCCGTGGAAAGTCTTAGTGAAACCTCAAATCACAATTAGGAACCATGGAATTATACTACGATAATTATTTATGTATAACACGCACTGCTAAATTTGGTCGACGATATTCTGAAGAAAAAACATCTATAGTGATTTTTTAGAATTTGTAGCAGTTAAATATAACATTTGTTCAATTTTATTTACTTTGTTTAGACTAAAAATAAAGACTCATAGTAAGTAAGTAAAGTTGTCTCCCTTTAGTCGAGGGCGAGCAGAAGGCTCCCTTTTCAATAGCTACTACACAGATGTGTAGAGGAGGGTGCTACTCCTTTCCCTGGATTGCTCCACTTTACCCTGACCTAAAAGTGCTGAGTGTTAAGCAAGGAGGTATCAAATACCATTTTTAAAGTCTTTGGTATGACGCGACCTGAGATTGAACCCAGGTCTCCAAGACCATTGGCTAACAGTCTACCCACAAAGCCAATGAGCCGGTATTAAAAGTTAACAACTTTAGTCGAGGGTGATTCGAAGGCCCCCTTTTCAATAACTATTACACCGATGTGTAGGGGAGGGCGATACTCCTTTCCCTGGATTGCTCCACTTTACCCTTGATCCTGACCTAAAAGTGCTGAGTGTTAAGCAAGGAGGTATCAAATACCATTTTTAAAGTCTTTGGTATGATGCGACCTGAGATTGAACCCAGGTCTCCAAGACCATTGGCTAACAGTCTACCCACAAAGCCAATGAGCCGGTACTAAAAGTTAACAACTTTAGTCGAGGGTGATTCGAAGGCCCCCTTTTCAATAACTATTACACCGATGTGTAGGGGAGGGCGATACTCCTTTCCCTGGATTGTTCCACTTTACCCTTGATCCCTACCTTATATGGCTGAGTGTTAATCAAGGCGGCATCAAGTACCATGTTTTAAGTCTTTGGTATTACTCGACCTAGGATTGAACCCCGTACTCCCGGCCCAGTGGCGAACACTCTAACCATCTTGCTAATGACCGGTTTTGAAATAAGATATTTTTACAGTATTGAGAGCAAACACACCGTCGTGTTAACTCAAAAATGTAACAAGCATGTGGAGAAAATAAGCTTACATTCGGAGAAATAAAATTATAAACAAACACACATTCCAGTGGATATTTTTCTGTTGTGGCATGAAAGAGAAGTGTTTGTTTACACATTAGTTTGGACCATGGATATAACTTAATTTTGGTTACACTGTCTGGAATATGGCAATGAACGTAGCCAGATAAAAAAAAAGCCAAATGCTCAGAGTTTTTCGTTGAGACGCCGACGCTGACGCCGACATCACTAATCGCAAAGATCGCGAGCAAACGGTTTTCAGTGGCAAAATTCACACACAGACAAACTTCTGGCTCAACAGAACAGTGGGTAAAGTGAAAGTGCTGTCCAGTAAATGCAACGACAAGCAAAGTCGGCAAAAAAAGTGGGCGGCGCTACCCTTAGACACGCAAAGCAAAATCATAAGGTAGAGGGTATCTCCTACAGACACAGATTGGACACACCGTGTCTCTAGACTAGTCAAGATTAAGTCATCGAACTTCACTCTCTCTCTCTCTCTCTCTAACTGACCTCTGTTTGACATCACACTGTCACTTAAAACGAACTCTCTTATATCGGGAACGACGGGACTAGATAAACATTTCTCTTATATCCGGGTTTCTCTTATATCCAGGTCTAATTCATATCCATTCATTAACACAGGCTCTAATTTGGGACCATAGAAAATCTATCTTATATCCGGGTCTCTTATATCCGGGTTACACAGGTTATAAAGTTGGCGACCTTAGTCGATGGGGACCAGAAGGCTCCCTTTTCGATAGCTACTACACTGAGGTGTAGGGGAGGGCGCTACTCCTTTCCCTGGATTGCTCCACTTTAACCTTGATACGTACCCTACATTGCTGAATGCTTAGCAAGGAGGTATCAAGTACCATTTTTAAAGTCTTTGATATAACGCGACCTGGGATTGAACCCTGGTCTCCCGGACCATTGGTGAACATTCTACCCACTAGGCCAAGGATAAAATTTTGGGAAAAAAAAGTAAATGATACGCACGAATAATTACAGAATGTATCTTGTAAACCATTCCTCATTTGAAAATCAACTTAACTTTTGAATCCTATCAAATTTAATTATTTGAGATGATTTCATTAAAAGTTCGGTGCCTTAGACATGATGATAAACTGAATTCGGTGGTGGGGCTCCAGCTATGAGGAGTGTAGAGTCACTCCATGATTGTCATTACTCCCAGGTCCACTCTGATACAAAGTGGTTGCATTTGTTTTAGAGTCCCATCTACCAATCAAATAGATGTTTGAAAATTATTCATATTAGATAGGGATATTTGATACCCTATATCTGTGTGCAAACAAATGATTACAAATTTTTAAAAAATGCAATTTTACATGCCTAAGCTGAAAGCTGTTACCCTCATAACCAGCCTTGAAATAAACACAATTAAAAAGATTATAAGTAACTGAGCAACTAAAAAAATCACTCCTCCATGATTACTTTACAAGTTCTATTAGTCGATGCTGACAATTGAAAGCCAAGCTTGACAGTGTACAATTACATTTTAAGAGATATATCAGAACAATCTGTAATTGAGGCAACACTTGCTCGAACCACTTTCCCATAATTACCTTCCATACCTAGGCAGTAGAGTGCAATAATCTGTTACTTCCATAGCCAGCCTTGACAGATTCCAATCCGCGAGGATTGTGCTTGATTGGACAATTCGTCAAACCACTTCCCCATAATTATCTTACATGCCCTAGGTTTGGTTTGGTTTGGTTTATTGGGTTTTATGGCATATCAACCTTTGTAGATTATTTAACGCCAAATCCATTTTTATGTAAATAATCTGTTCTATTTAAAATAATTCAGTTTATTAATCCTTGATCACAATGCCTTGGACAAGAGAGGAAAAATATTTTGCATCACTACTTATTAGGAGACTAAATCATTGAAAACTGTCTCAAAATCGATTTAACCCATTAATATGATAATTATCTATTACTGAGACAAGAAACTCAAAAAAAGATTGCATGTCCTGGAAGCTGATATAATAATTTTAAAAAAAAACATTGATTTGATGTCTATCGCTTGAAGGATGCATTTTTTATAAGACGTATCCTAAATGGCCACCATTGCGCTTGTCTCAATTATAAATCATTATTACATTAAAGGGGTTGCATCTATTTTGAGACACCCTGTATATTTAATCATCATCATTTTGTCGTGCCATCGGTACGAATATCCCTGGCCCTTTTTCGCTACCTCTCCCTATTATTCATCGCTTCCGGCAGGTCCTCGGGGCTACACCCCGTATCCTCACAGAGCTGCTGTATGTAGGTTCGAGCTGGTCGCCTTGCGTATGCTCGGCAATGTGAAGGGGTCCAATGAAGTACATCACTTATGAACTCGTCCCTACTTCTCCAGCAGTGTCCTGCATGTCTGGTTGGTCTGATTTGGATAGTTTTCGTGATGGGTGGTAGGTAGCCGTATAGCTGCTTCTTTGTGGGGTGTTGCCTCCAGGACCGGTTCAATATTGCTCGCAGCATTCTGGTGTAGTTGCCGTCAAGCTTTTTCTCCAGCCGTTTAGTTACTATTAAGTATATTTAATTGTTACATAAACAAGGAGTGAAACCACTTTCCAATCACTATATTATATGCCTAAATGGAAAGCTGTTACCTTATTGCCAACCTTGACGAGACTCCCGAGGTGTAATAACCACTGTCGTAAGAAATGGACAGGGTGACCCGTGTTCTAATCCTGAACAAGGCTGTTTGCCTTTCATGTTGCACTAATACCCTTGGGAAATGTATGAATCAAACAATTCTCCCCCTTGAAGCAACTAGTCTAAGAGAAGGAAAAACTCTGAATTCAAACCTGTTAAACTCCGCTTAAAAATTGACCTTGTGTCATATCCTGCCCGAGCGGAGGGGTTGGTAAATATGGAAATGCCATTAAACCAAAAAATAGTTGTAGACCAAGATCTTGATTGTATTCTAATATATTCAGATTAGTTGTTTTATCGAAGTGTTCAACGGTTCACAAACCAAAAAAGTACGACTGATTGACTCCGTGGTATTGGTGTCGCTGTAATATTACTATTATTTGTAATGTCTGACTCTTCTAACAAATTGTCTTACTGCTCAAACTAGCTGTAGGTAAGTCGTCATGTATTAGTTTACCTACTAATGAAGAAAGGTATAAATAGGCTACTTCTCAACAGAAACTGGACAAAACCAATTAGAATTAGTTGATTAGTATACTTAAAATCAATTAAATTGGGGCAAACAAAAGATTATGTAAAAAGTTTTAAAGAAAGTGAAATTTTTAAAAATAAGATTAAATTAATTATACTTGAATAGTTATATAAAATATTATTTAAAATGAAATTATTATAAAAAGTGAAATTTAAAAGAAATAAATGGACCATTGAAAATGTAGTGATTAGAATCAAACATTTTTGAATGAATCAAATTTTTGGCATTAAATAACCCATATGGAGTTGATATGCCGTTAAAACAAGAAACCAAACCAGATCTATTAATAGTAATAATTACAATCAAATATTTCCGAATGAATTAAACTTTTGGCATTAAATAACCCATAAGGAGTTGATAAGCCGTTAAGCAAATTAACAAAACCAAATGGAGTGGGGGTCCTCATAGTGTAATGGTCAAAGCGATGGACTGCGGAATCGTAGTAAGCGAGTTCGTACTCCAGTCGCGCTATTACGTTCACTTTCGGGCAAATACCCTTAGGAAAGATATGAACCCCCTTATCCTCCCAGCTATGGATTAAATAGCACCATTACTGTTCATCCAGGAGAATAGCTTTGGCATTAAATAACCTACAAAGATTGATATGGAGGTTTCCCTTGTGTAATGCTTATCGTCGTAGGAAATGGACACGGTGACACGAGTTCAAATCCTGGAGGAGACTGATTTTATTTCACATAATACTAATTGGGAAAGGTATGAATCCAATTATTCTCCCTCCAGCTATGGGTAAATAGTAGGGCAGACTAGGTTCTTCAGCCTTGGTGAGGCAACTAGTCTAGGAGAAGGAAAACTCTGAATTCAAACCCGTTAAACTCTGCTTAAAAATTGACCTTGTGTCATATCCTGTCCGAGCGGAGGGGTTGGTAAATATGAATATGCCATTAAACAAAGAAACCAAACCAAACGAAATGAACCTAAGGGTCAATAAAATGGAAATGTGATTACATACTTACCTGAGCTTTGAAACATGAAGCTCACCACCGGGTGCAGTTTACTCTGAACCATTTCTTTTAATGTAAATATTAACATGGCGATACAAACAGATCTTCTAATCTCGGCCAGACGACCAGATTTAATGATAGTCAACAAAACAAAAACAAAAAAAAAGAGAGAACCTGCCAAATAGTGGACTTTTCCCTTCCAGCTGACCACAGGGTAAAACTGAAGGAAGGCAACAAAAAAAATGAGAGATAAATACCTAGACCTTGCTTGAGAATTGAAAAAACTATGCAACAAAAAGGTGACAGTGAAACCAATTGTAATCGGTGCACTCGATACGGTCACCAAAGGACTGGTACAGGGACTGGAGGACTTGGAAATAAGAGGATGAGTGGAGACCATCCAAACTACAGCATTGTTGAGATCACCCGGAATACTGAGAAAAGTCCTGGAGACTTGAGGAGACTTGCTGTCACTCACCCCCTGTAGGCAGACATCAGCTAACGCAGGTTTGAAAAACTCAAAATAGTAATCCTTAGAAAACAATTATAGCTTCAACTATTCTTAATAAAAATAATTGGTACACTAGTATGTTTAAGTATTCTTATCTAATAGAAAAAAATTTACATTTCAATCCTAGAGTTTCGAGAATTCTTGTCTAACATAGATAATAGCTTGTATATATTCACCTAACCCTCCACCGACACCTAAAGGCTGCCATCAAACCTAACCAAACCAAATCATATATATTCAATATATATGTATAAAGAGGATTTGGCATTAAATAACCTACAATGCTTGATATGCCATAAAACCCAACCAAACCAAATCATATATATTCAATATATATGTATAAAGAGGATTTGGCATTAAATAACCTACAATGCTTGATATGCCATAAAACCCAACCAAACCAAATCATAAATATTTAATATATATGTATAAAGAGGATTTGGCATTAAACAACCTACAATGGTTGATATGCCATAAAACCCAACCCAACAAAATCATAAATATTTAATATATATGTAAAAGAGGATTTGGCATTAAATAACCTACAACGGTTGATATGTCATAAAACCCAACCAAACCAAATCATATATATTCAATATATATGTATAAAGAGGATTTGGCATTAAATAACCTACAATGGTTGATATGCCATAAAACCCAACCAAACCAAATCATAAATATTTAATATATATGTATAAAGGGGATTTGGCATTAAATAACTTACAATGGTTGATATGCCATAAAAACCAACCAAACCAAATCATAGATATTTATTATATACGTAAAAGAGGATTTGGCATTAAATAACATACAACGGTTGATATGCCATAAAAACCAACCAACAGCCATGAGCCCCTATGAGACAAAGGTTAAGGTCCTTTATTTTTAATGACATATCAACTTCCATGGGTCATTGAATGCCAAATATTTCCTTATAGAAGAACAGCATCGATACTGTTTAAGTCTTATCTGGAAAGATGAAGGGAATCATGTTTTTCTCACAGTTATTAGTAGGAAGGTCAACGCAATGACACTGCTGGAGTTTGAATTCACAGTCCAACAATGTTGCCATTACGAGGTGCATACGATAAGTTTCCAGACTTTTTTTCGTATGGGCACTTTTATTGATAGTTCACGCATGAAACTCTAGTCCCCTTCGAAGTAGTCTCCTCCGGCTGCAATGCACTTGTTGTACCGTTCCAACAACTTTTGGAAGATCCCATGGAAGTCTTCTTGTGTTAGCGTGTCAATGACCTTTGTCATAGCCTCTTTCAACTCCTCAGTTATCTCATAACGACATCCTCTGAGCTTAGGGAATAACCAAAAGTCACAGGGAGCAAGGTCTAGACTATAGGGTGGCTGAGGAACTGTCTTGATGCCCACCTTGGTCAAATAGTCTGTGACAAGGATGGAGCCGTGGACTGGTGCATTGTCCTGGAGGAAATGCCACTGAACCGATTTGAAGGGGGCTGGCCTCTTCCCAAAGAATCTCTTCCTGAACTCCCTTAAAACCTCAACATAGTAACCCTAACCCTAACCCTTTGGCCAATCAACTCTGGTGTATTGACTTGCTTACTCCTCCCACACCTCTCATCATCCCTCACAGACTCCCTGGCTTCCTTGAATCTCTTATGCCACTCAAAAACTGATGCTCGATTCATGCAAGACGATCGAAAAGCAGTCTGAAGCATTCCATACGTTTCCGTGGCATTGTTTCCTAGTTTGAAAGAGAATTTAATTGCATATCGTTCTTCTAAAGTGTCAGATTGCATTTTTGAACTTCACCAGCTGTGACAATCAGGCTTTAGTAGTGTGTATTCCAATTCCTGCTGTAGCTGTTCATTTGATCCTGAAATCATAAAAAAATGGTCTGTCACCTCATAAGATGTATAGCAATAACATAGTGAATTTTCAAGAGTCTACGACAATTTTAAATGCCCGTACGAAAAAAGTCATGAAACTTATCGTATGTCACCAGGACTCACCCTCACAATGAGTGTTGGAAACCCTTTTTAGCCTAGAATAAATAAAAGACAAAGAATTTTTACTCATACTTTAAAATTTTGGGGTTTTTTGTTTGTTTGTTTATTTGTTTGTCTGTCTGTCCGTGTAACAGTTGCTATGAAATCTTATATGTTTTATAACCAATTTTTCAAAGTTGCCATTTGATCCAAACTGACTAGTTCAAATAATGAAATTAATTACTAAGAAAGTGGCGGTTTTTCCTTTTCTAATGTATTATATCGTTCTTGGATTCTTTCTGGTGTTTAATGAAACCTATTAGCGGAGTCAGTTGTTACAGCGGCAGATATGCAGTGACATTTAATCAAATGCATTTCATTAACGAATACACTTGTTTGTCAAGTTTTTTTCTATTGTCGACTTCCTGTCGTCATAGTTGCAGTAATGGCGGCCAGTAAACGGAATTCTGGGATCACAGCAAAAGAATTATTCATTTTAGGACCATCAGAATTGTCTCATGTTTCTAACGCCATCACCACGCATGCGTAAAATGTCGGCTTGATACACGACTGAGAATGAAAATCGGATATTTTAAAGGAAATCCTTCAATGGATTTTTAACGAGGGTAGCATTGATATTGAAGCGAATTATCCGTAACGAGTTCGTAACTAAATGTAGCTTAATATTGTAACAGGAATTTTTTGGACACTGTGATGAAAAGGTTAACGCTGAAATGAATAATAAATTAAACAAGCAAACAGTAAAACAAACAACAGGAGGTTGAGGGAAAACAGACGTTTTTATAGATGGTAATGAGCAACAGCTTCCAAAATATATCTTGTGTGAGTATTAATCATTGTATGTGTTCCGTGTTAGTAAATGTTTTAATATTTTTTTAAATGCTTATTTTTGTCTGTCCTGAAACCGTCGGAGGATAAAATTTATTTATCGTTGGGAAATTTTGAGGCTGATATTTTTGTTTCGTCTTTTGTCTAAAATAGTTTGGACTACAACTAATTAGCCCTGGGATTTTGGTCTATTTGCACTCTCTAGCTTTTTTGGTGGTAAAATAGGGATTTTTATTCGAAAACCTAGATACACGTCGGTCTTTTTCTATTTTTAGATTTGATGACCCACATAGGTTCGACGTGAAAATAAAACTTATTCACCATCATGTAATTTGGGGACTAATACCTTTGTTTCATCAATAGTCTAAGACTGCTGCCGCAGCTACCGGTATTTGTCGAGCGACACACGTACGAGTGTGGCACAAGGCCTTTTTTGTGGGAATCAGGTGTAGGACAATACCGCACACATGCCCAGCGGTTCAGAAAATGTCTTGAGTCCTGTCGGCATTCTCCTAAAATAGAGGCACCCCTGGTGTCAGTCGATAAACCTAGCCCTTCTGGAGAGGGTTAAAGCCAGGGGGACGGCCCCTGAGGCTCAAGGAGAGCCGGTCTCAGCCTACGAGACGCAAATGCTTGGCTTTCTTGGCACTCGCATCCGGCAGCCTCACAGGACCTGATTTGTGTACCGGTGAACACGACCAGCCGAAGTGTGTCCCAGCCCATTGTGCCAGAACTTCAAAGCAGAAGCTGCTACTGACTACCGGCTTTTGCGAAAGATTTTTGGTCAATTTTTATTCACAAGCTTTTTAGCGGTAGAATGGGGGAAAGTTCTTTCTTTTTTGGGTCTGGAAACATACTTGGGTCTTTTTCCATTTTTAGATTTGGTGACAGCTGCAGTTTGGGTGGTTTGTTAGTTGATTTCTTTGTTTAATGGCATATCAACCTTCTTGGGTTATATAATGCTAAAGTCTTCCTTAGAGAAAAGTAGCAATACAATATAAAGGACTTAGTAAAGTTGGCGACCGTAGTCGAGGGTGTCCCGAAGGCTCGCTTTTCGATAGCTACTACACCGAAGTGTAGGGGAGGGCGTAACTCCTTTCTCTGGATTGGTCCACTTTCTCCTTGATCCGTACCGTATAATGCTGAGTGCTAAGCAAGAAGGCATCAAGTACGTGTGTTATATTTTGACCTTCGACCCGGCCCAAAAATACTATTCCAAGGTAATACACCGGAAGGAAGTGACAGTAATCGAAAGAGATCGCGTGGGCGGATTAAGGCTTATGATATGGGAAAAGGTGAAGGTCCCATTGTGCCATTACAGTCATGCACCGGAAGAGAGTAACCTCTGAACTGCATGACAGTTATTTCCGCTTGATGACGATTAAGCATTCGATTTCAAAGATCCAGTAGGCGATCGTGTGGGCGTTGAGTTATTATTTAACTCAGTTGAGTTTGGGTCCCAGGGCAGTTGCCAGCAGACTCCCAGAGGGTTAGAGACGAGATGTGGTATGGAAGTCCACACCCGAACGAGGGGGACCTCGGAAACCCCCAATGCAGTTGCCAGCAGACTCCCAGAGGGTTAGAGACGAGATGTGGTAGGGAAGGCCACACCCGACCGAGGGGGCCCTCGGAAAAGCCCCGATGGAGTGGACCCCAAGACCTCTGGTTGAGCATCTAAGAGAACAAGAAAGACACAACGTGACGGTCATAACAGTGGGGGTCAAAATATGAAGTTTATGTTCGGTCTCCAGTATCCTCTCACATGCAAACCTTCAACAACCCTTCCGAACCCTTGCAATAAAGTGAGAGGTGAATATTTTTCTAAAGAAGTCTTCTTGCGTCCTTTCTTCATGCGTCGTTTATTACTGCGTCTGTTATCATTGCGTCTGTATGTATCCAGTATATATATGTATGCAACACGTGGTGCATTCAATAACTTTCCAGACTTTTCTGGTACAGGCCTTTAAAATTGTCATAGATTCTTGAAAATTCACTATGTTATTGCTATAAATCTTATGAGATGACTGACCAATTCTTTTGATTTCAGCTCTAAAAGAACAGCTACAGCACGAATTGGAATACGCCCTACAAATGTCTGATTGTCACAGCTGATGAATTTCAAAAATGCAATCTGGACGTGAGGACATTTTAGAAGAACGATATGCAATAAAATTCTGTTTTAAACTTGGAAAAAAAAGCCACAGAAACGTATGGAATGCTGGAATTGAGTCTTTGGTATGACTCGACCTAGGCGCCCTCCCCTACCTACATCTAGGAGTAGTAGCTATTGAAAAGAGAGCCTGAGGGTCACCCTTGACTAAGGTCACCAACTTTACTTTTTTATAAAGGACTTCATACCTTTCTCAAGGGTATTAATAAAAAAAAAAATGAATGTGACAGCGAGACGGGAGTTTGAACTCGCTTACTTTAAGTTTGCTGTCCACCACTTTAGCCATTATGCCATGGGGACTCCTCACCCAAGTGGGTTAGGGACCATTACCCTCTCATTGTTTACTCACCGAGAAGACTCGATGAGTCCAAGAAACAAATTTAATTATGATTGTCTTGCCCAAAATTATACACACATATAAAACATAATATGACTTATATATAAGATAGGTTATGAAAATTTTCCTTGTTAAGATAACATGAGACATTTTATATATTCAAATGTATCAATGATTTTTTGATGGGTAATTACTAGGTAGGCTACATTACTTTGTAAGGAGCGGCGAAAAGAGTAACAGTTAACGTCGCCAGAATTGAACTGAGTCGAAATCCTGGACGACGTTGGTTGCATTTCACTAAGCACGAATGCCTTTGAGAAAGGCATGAAACCATCTATTCATCTCCAACTATTGGTAAATAGTGGAACAGACCTGGTCGTTTATTCTTGGCTTGCCAAAGAGACTGCGAGATAGAAAACTCTTAATTTAAACCAACAGTAATGCGTTTAAAAATGACCTTGTGTCGCTTTCTGTTTGTAGAGGAGGTTTTGGGTAAATATATATTTCCTTCTTAATCTCTCTCTCTCTCTCTCTCTCTCTCTCTCTCTCTCTCTTCACATTCTCACTTTCTTTTTCCTTTCACTGTCTCTTTTTTCCTCTCTCTCACTCATCTGTACCACTCTCTCTTTCTTTTTTACTCTCTCTCTCTCTCTCTCTTTATCCCTTTTCTCTCTTTCCCCCCTCTCTCTTTCTCTCTCTATATATATATTATTTCTCTTTCTTCTCACTCTCTCTTTCTTTTCTCTCTCTCTCTCTCTCACTCGCTCTTTCTCTTTCTCTTTTTCTTTTCCCTCAATCTCTTTCTCTTTCTACTCTCTTTTCCCCACCTCTGTCTCTTTCTCTCTTTCCTTACCAATTCTCTCTCTCTCTCTTTCCTCTCTCCCTCTCTTTCTCTCTTTCTTTTCCCTCTCTCTCTCTCTCTCTCCCTCTCTCTCTCTCTCTCTCTTTCTTTCACTTTTGCAACCTCAGCCTTCTCCCTTTTTTGTCACGTTGTGTATTATTTCGTCTTCTATTACTCTTTTCTTCCCACATATTCCCTCTTGGATATTTCTTCATGTGCTTTCTGCTCATTGTTTCTTTCGAATAATATGGAATGACCCAATGTTGAGAAACATGCACTGGAATGATATTATAATTTGCAATCCTAAAACAGATAATAGCAGACATGTATATAAGTAAATCGGTCTACTGTTAATATTTTTTCTTTCTAAATATGTCTTGGAAAAAAATTATACCATCAATTTAAATAATTCAATCTAGTTTAATGTATATTTTGTGAAACCAGAATTATCAGCGATTTATACATAGATTGATTTTAATGGTATATCAAACCATCGAAAGGTATCATATACCTATGTTGTATAGTCACAACCAACTCTATATACTCATGTACATGGAGAAACATAACGACGCAATAACGACGAGCTGACACAGTTCTTTAGAAAAATATACCTCTTACTTTATTGAAAGGGTTGTGTGTGAGAGGTAAGTTGGAGACTGAATAAAGACAGCAACATATTGACCCCCCCACAGGTCCTCCGGCCATAGCAGTGCGTCTTTTTCGTTCTCCTGGGCTGCTCAACCGGGGGTCTGCGGGCGCAACCTCTCTGCTGAGAGCTGTTTCCCACAGCTCGATCTGGAACACTGACTTCAAGCTCTGAACTCCAACTGATCTGAACTTCCTGTCGCCGGGGTTATATAATAATTTGACATCCACCTACTTCCGGCGAGCGTCACAATTCGCACTCAATTTAACCCCTCGACAGTCAATGTCGCCCCCTGATATCTTCGACCGGATGTACCTGTTATTTACACAGGTGCATTTCTTCTTTTGACAGCTTGGCCGGGGTCAATATGCAACACCTAGAGGTAAGAGAATCGTGTTCCTATTTACATTTTTTTGTACAGTTGTGTCTTAATTTTTTTTTAGGCACATAGTCTTATCGAATTTGAATAAGAGTTAAACTGATCTATTTGACTCAAAAACTCTACTTGACATTTGACTAAAAAAAAACAACAAATATATTCTTCTGTTCTGAATCAGAGTGGACCTGGAAGTAATGTCAATGAAGGGGTGCTCCATACTTCTCAGATCTCCAGAATTAGAACCTAATAATCCCATGCAAGGTAAGTGACATGACTAGGATACCTCTTTCTGGGGTGGGGTCTTACCCTTCTGCAGGGGACACAATCAACGTATTCTAACCACTGCCAATAAAATAATTCAGCTTCTAAAGACAGAATGCTTTTCTTCTTATCTGACATTTGTTTATTTACAACTAAATAAAAAAAAACACCTGTGTACGACCAATTTTGCCTGAAGGGTGAGAAAACAATATTAGCTTGGCAACCGGGGACCTTCCCCTCAGACAACACATGCTTAGTAAGGCTGATTTATTGCTTGGCTCCTAAGGTACCCCAAAATGAGGAATGGATATACATATATATATATATATATATATATATATATATGTATCTCCTTTATCTCTCTCTTAATCTCTCAATATCTATCAGTCGAGATCTATCTATCTATCTATCTATCTCTCACTCCCTTTATAAATTGATTAAAAGATAGCGAGTGAATGTGTGACAGAATGCAATATATATATATATATATATATATATATATATATATATATATATATATATATATATCCCTCTTTATCTCTTAATCTCTCTATATCCATTAAATCGAGATCTATCAATCTATCGATTGATTAAAAGATAGATAGTGAGTGAATGTGTGACGGAATGAGATAGATAGATAGATAGATAGATAGATAGATAGATAGATAGATAGGTACGTACATACATACATACATGTGAACAAACAGAGAAATAGATAGATATAAATATATTGACAGGCAAATAGATAGATCGATAGATAGATACACGAATAGATAGATAGATAGATAGATAGATAGATAGATAGATAGATAGATAGATAGATAGATACATACATACATACGTACACGTGAACAAAGTGAAATAAATAGATATAAATATATTGACAGGTAAATAGATAGATAGATAGATAGATAGATAATGAGTGAGTCAAATAGATAGAGATAGCTCTTTCATTTTCTCTGCTGATTTAAACAACATTGCAGCAAAACCATTATTCATTTTTGGACCACAGTAAATGACTCAGCTTACTCTCCCTACAAACATCACGGCCAGTTGTGCATTGGTTTGATTTAAAATGCAGAATAAAACCTGACAGTTCAAGGGAAAATCATTCACATGATTTATTGTTTACTAGTTGAGACGGAAGAGTTGAAACACAGAAAAATATTATGAAGGCTACTAAGAAATAAATCCATATGAATATTGAAAAAAGTTTGTCTCTCCTCAATATATGTTCAAATGGTTTGATACATACGTGGTGCATTCAATGAGTTTCCAGAAATTTTTGTACTGGCATTTAAAATTGTCGTAGACTCTTCAATATTCACTGTGTTATTTCTATACATCTTATGAGATGACTGACCAATTTTTATGGTTTCAGCTTCAAATGAACAGCTACAGCAGCAATTGAAATACACCCTACTAATTCCTGATTGTCTCAGCTGGGGAATTTCAAAAATGCAATCTGGACGTCAGGACACTTTAGAAGAACGATATGCAATTCCGTTTTAAACTTGGGAAAAAAATGTCACAGAAACGTATGGAACGCTTCAGACTGCTTTTGGATTATCTTGCATGAATCGAGCATCAGTTTTTGAGAGGCATAAGAGATTCAAGGAAGCTAGGGAGTCTCTGAGGGATGATGAGAGGTGTGGGAGGAGGAAGGAAGTCAATGAACCAGAGTTGATTGGCCAAAGGGTTAAGGTTAGGGTTATGGTTACTATGTTAAGGTTTTAAGGGAGTTCATGAAGAGATTCCTTGGGAAGAGGCCAGCACTCTTCAAATCGGGTCCGTGGCATTTCCACCAGAACAATGCACGTCGACAACTCCATCCTTGTCACAGACTATTTGACCAAGGTGTACATCAAGACAGTTCCTCAGCCTTCCTATAGGCCAGACCTTGTTCCCTGTGACATTTGGTTATTCCCTAAGCTCAGAGGCTGTCGTTATGAGACAATTGAGGTGATGAAAGAGGCTATGACGAAGGTCATTGACACACTCACAGAAGAAGACTTCGATGGGGCCTTGCAGAAGTTGTTGAAACGGTACAAGGGCATTGCAGCTGGAGCAGATTACTTCGAAAGGGACTAGAGTTTCATGTGTGTACTATCACTAAAAGTGCCTATACGAAAAATGTCTGGAAACTTACATATTTAATCATCCTCGTATATTCGCTAAACCTCTTCATCATGAGCAGGATGTTCCACAAAGACAGTTTTTTAAGTGGAGAGCAACTGGTTTGAATTCAGAGTTTTCCTTTTCCAAGACTGGTTGCTTTACCAAGGTTAGAAAACCCAATCTGGCCAGTGGAGAGTAAGATCCTCTAAATGCTCTACAACAAAAATTAGTAAAAAAAAAAATGATTTCTATTTATTAGAGGGAACCAATATGAATCAGATATGCCATTTTTTGGATAAAAATATTGATTTTCAACGGTTTTAAATGCAGGGGAAGCAGGATCCTATTTAAAATACTTATTCAGAGTCAAAATAAACTTTCCTTTCATTTTTTAAAACCTATCTACTGCAAGGGGGTGTCCTCGTGGTGTAATGGTTATGGCGATGGATTGCGAAATCGTAGTAAGCGAGTTCGCGCTATTACATTCACTTTCGGGCAAATACCCTTGGGAAAGGTATGAACCCCCTTATCCTCCCAGCTATGGGTTAAATAGTACCACTACTGTTCTTCTAGGAGAACGGTTTTGGCATTAAATAACCTACAAAGGTTGATATGCCATTAAACAAAGGAACCGAAACCGAAACCTATCTACAGCTATTGGCTGGAGGAGTAGAATATGCCCACTGAACCTCTGCAGAAGGGTAGAACCCTCAACCCCAACAAAGAATATCCTGGATATGACACTAAACTGTATCTGATGCCAAGGCTCCATTTCTAGAGCTTTGGGGGACGTAGCGTACCCTTTCATTGCCATAACTCCCTGGTTCACAAACTCAGAGTTGCAGTGCCTGTTAGATTACCTATGGGTCAAATAGAACTATATAATCATTCACCATACTTGAAACCATTTAACTATGTGGAAGCAAATGATTGTTGTTAAGTTGAATAATTAGTATTTCATCGTAATTCTTGAAACCCTTTTGCATCCTGGGTATGACATTAAGCTGGATCTGATGGTGAGGCATCAGTCCTGGATCTTTGGGAAATGCGGAGTATCCCATTACTCCTGTTTTATAACAATATTTGAAAGCATCTAATAGTGTGCAAATCATCATCATCATCATCATCATCATCATCTCGTGCTGGTAGCACTGATATCCCTGACCCTCTCTCGCCACTTTTCCCTATCGTTCATCGCCTCTGGCAGGTCTTCTGGACTACATCCCGTATCTTCACATAGTTGCTAAAAATATGTTTGTGCTGGTCGTCCTGCTTTTGCTCGGCCATGTGTGGGGGTCCATAGGAGTACATCACTTATGAGCTTGTGCCTGCTTCTCCAGCAGTGTCCTGTATGTCTGGTTCGCCTAACTTGAATAGTTTTCGTGATAGGAGACAGGTGGCCGTACAGTTGGTGTTTTGTGGGGTGTTGCCGCCAGGACTTGTTCAAGATTGCTCGCAGCATTCTTGTGTAATTGCCGTCTAGCTTCTTCTCCAGCCGTTTCGTTAGAGTCCATGTAGTGCATCCATATAGCAGTATCGATGTGACCGCTGCTTAGAAGAAACTGCGTTTCATTTTATCGGTTAGGTATGATTTCCATATAATCGATAGCCTATTGATAGCTGTCCATGCTTTCGTAAACCTCGTGTCGATGTCCTTTTCGGTTGATGAGACGCTGCTTCCTAGGTAAGTGAATTTGTCTTTGAAACTGTTTAACTGTGCGCAAACAAAAAACTCATCTAAAATAGAATTATTAGCATTTGATGACCAAATGAGACTATTCAACTGTGTGCAAACAAATAAGCTTTAACTCACTTAAAAATAATGCTACAGATAAATTATTTACTTACAAATTATATATATATATATATATATATTATAAGAGTGTTGTTCGTCACTAAAGCACTTTGTGGTTATGTGTCGAACCAAGTGCAATATAATATGGAGAGTGCTCAATATCTACGATAGAGCTATAATATAATAATGAAAATAAATAAATATATATAAGATACATCCGGCAATCACATTCTTAATTGCCTGATGATTGTTGTTTAACAAAAAACTTCATGAAACCTAGGGTTGCAGAATATTTTCCATCGATTAAATATATATATATTTAATATATATTTATTTATTATCATTATTATATATATATATATATATATATATATATATATATATATATAAGTTCGCTGAGTATTGTCAAGGACAACCTAAAGGTTCCCTTTTCATTAGCTACTATACTGAGGTGTACGGGAAGTCATCAGTCCTTTCTCTGGATTGCTCTACTTACCCTTGATCCATACCTTATAATTCTGAGTGTTCAGCAAGGAAGTATCAAATACCATTTTTGAGCCTTTCGTATAACTCAACCAGGAATTGAACCCCGAACTTCTGGGCCAATGACGAACACTTTGACCATTATACATTTATATATGTATATATACAATTAGGTATTACATGACCTACAAGGGTTAATATGCCAAAAATCCCAATCAAACCAAACCAATTAACCAATGTAGCGATATAATTCATTAGTACCAACGAAACAGTTCTATTTCAAACAATTCAGTTTAGCATAAGTACGTAATTTAATTCTATTTGACCCATACAGAGGATCCTATCAGTTGCTAACACTCCAGACCAGAGTGGACTTATGACTAATTGCAATGAAGGGGTACGCCACATTCCCCAAAGGTCTAATAGTATGGGAGCCTCACCATCAGATTGTTTAGAGTCATATCTAGGATACTCATTTGGTGGGGTTTTACCCCTCTGCAGAAGTGCAGTCGGTGTATTCTGCAGCCCCGGCCAACAGGGCCACCAGGACACTTGTTGTGGGGTGGGGGGGTTAACCCACAGCAGAAGTGCAGTGGGTGTATTCTGCAGCCCCAGCTGACAATAGGCAGGAATTAATCCAAGCATTACTGACTGAATTGTCAAGGCTGTTATATATATAAATAAAGTTGGTGAACTTAGTAAACGGTGACCCGAAGTCTCCTTTTTCAATAGCTATTACACCAAGGTGTAGGGAAGGGCACTTCTCTATTCCCTGGATTGCTCCACTTTAACCTTGATCCTTACCTTATAATGCAGAGTGTTAGGCAAGGCAGAATCAAGTACCATTTTTTGAGTCTTTGGTATGACTAGACCTGGGTTTGAACACCGGTTTCCCTGACTATTGGCGGACACTCAACTCATTAGGCCATATGTGATGATTTTTTTGTTGATTTATCACCAATTTTTAAACTTTGTATAATTTTTTGAGTATATAAAATTTATTCTTATTACATTACTAACATTGGACTTTTTATCTTGGCTATCGATTTATAAAAAAGGAAAAAAAGCTAAAAAAAATTAATCATGGCTTATCTCCAATGAAAAGCTTTTAGATGCTACAAGAAAAGAAAAAGCAAGTGATTTTTTGTCTCAATTTGTATAAAACTGAGCCGTGATGAAATATCAAAAAAGATTTTGGGAGGAATTTAAATATTTTCCTTCTTGGACAGTTGACAAAACAATAGCAACAGCAGCAGTGACAGCAACAGCAGTGACAGGGAACCATCAATTTGATGGCAATCAATTCTATTAATCTCAAGAGATTAATAATCAGTCATATTTTCCTTTTCTATTTCAGTTTTGATAAACGCAGCCAGATCAATACGTCCCTTGACTAATTCTGTCATAAACTGAATTTTGATCTTCAATGTTCACTGTATAATATTAAATCTATATGATCAATAAGTCATAACTAAATTAGGTGCTTTGGTATGGACAAGAATATATATCTGAAAATAAATATTTATTATGAAATATAAATATTATTTACATAAATTAGTCTCTCTCTCTCTCTCTCTTCCTCTCTCTCTCTCTATATATATATATATATGTATATAAGAAGGAGTGTATACAGAGTGACACAAAGGTAACTCCTAATTTTAAAATTTGCATAACTTACAACTTACCTCTTAACTATATATATATATATATATATATATAAACACACACACACACACACACATACATACATACACATACACACACACACACACATATATATATATATATATATATATATATATATATATATATATATATATATTGGAAGTATTTTGAAATAGAGAGTAACTTTTCAATCACCCTGTTTGTTTTTGTTTTATGGCATGTTAACCTTTTTTTATACCAAACCCATCCTTATAGAACAACTGAAGTCATGTGATTTAACCCATGGTTGGGATGGTAAGGGGATATATATTTTTCCCAAAGGTATTAATCCATATATATATATGTTTATTTTCAAGGGTGAAGTCAAAATATCTTTTATTCTTTTTGAGAGGTTTTAAAATTTTATAGTTTTTTTTACTTTTGCGTGTGGCTACATTATAGTTGATGATTTTAAATATCAAGCATTCATCACAAAAGAAAATTTTAGCTGACATAAATTGTTTATCCTTTGGACTTGAGCAACCCATTTTGGTGTCTTTACCTCGTAGGTATACCAGTGTAGCCTAAATTGCACCCTGGGAAAACCGCATTTCTACGTTGCTATCATAAAGCTGTTGAGTGACATATTACAACATTTTATATTCTTAATTAGGATTGGACATTGGCCTAGCGGTTAGAGTGTTCGCCAATGGCCCGGGAGACCTGGGTTCAATCCCAGGTCAAATCATACCAAAGACTCAAAAAATGGTACTTGATGCCTCCTTGCTTAGCACTCAGGATTATAAGGTACGGATCAAGGATAAAGTGGAGTAATCCAGGGAAAGGAGTAGCGCCCTCCCCTACATCTTGGTGTAGTAGCTATCGAAAAGTGAGCCTTCAGGTCACCCTCGACTATGGTCGCCAACTTTACTTGCTTTTTATATTCTTAATTATTTTTTAGCCCGGATCCCAAGATGGAGAAGTTCCCAAGTTTGGTGTGGGGGCCTTGGGTCACAAGACTGTTTGTATTTACTTGATGACTTCCAAACAGAGCAGTCATCGACGTATTGAAGAAGGACTGGAATCCCTACGACTAGTTTGGCCTCATATATTTATTGTATCTTGTCTAACAGATACCACACTTTAATCCTTGTCTGAATGCTATGGAAAGTGAGATTATTTCTAACTATGTCTTTCAACATAACAAACTGATTTATGACTTCATGACTTTTTAAGTTCAGCTGAATCAGCAGGGACAGTAGAATATGTTGACTGCATCTCTGCAGAGAGGTTAAACCCAACCAAAGAGTGTTCTGGCTATGACGAAAACCATGAGACGGTAAGGCTCCAGTTATGGAGCTTTAGAGAATATAGTATACCACTGCATTGCCATTACTCCCAGGTCCACTGTGACCTAGAGTAGTAGTACTTGTGAGGGTCCCATCTATTTGACCCAAGTAAGTCATTTTAAGTTAACAGTTTAATTATTTACAATACCATTTAAATGTGCACAACCAAAAATGCTTATTAATTGTCTAAATTTCTGAGACGAAGCTTGATGATTTTTATCATTAAGTGTTTTCGGACTATTATCTTCATCTTTATTGTTATTTCCACAACATTTTGGCCAATACGTCCTCCAGCCTATTTCAGGTGTTTGTCAAACTTAGGAACCTTCACGGAACTTCGAACTTCAAAAAAAAAATCTGAATATGAGCACAAGTAAAAAATCATACATGATAGTTGTAATTCTAGTCAAGTAAGAACATTAAAAAAATTCACTCTGAATTGTCCAGCAGGACACATACCGTAACGGTTATAGGCGTTGGTTCCCTAAGCTTTTAAGGAGACAATCATCTGGAGGTTGCAGGTTCAATCCTGACTGCAGGCGAGCAGCAATACTTAACACTTGTTATAGTTATAACACCCGGTTATGGCTAACGGAATCAGAACCTGACGATCCCCGTGGATTCAATAAAGGACGTAGTTCGAAGTTCCGTGAAGGTTCCCGAGTTCGACAAACACCTGAAGATAGCTGGAGGACATATCGGCCAAAACGTTGTGAAAATAACAATAAAGATGAAGACAATAGTTCAAAAACCCTTAATGACAAAAAAAATGGTTAATATTAAATTGAAGTATTAGTATTCGATTGCAATGCTTGTATGCAAACAGAACTATTTGTGTTAAATAGCAATACTTGAAATCACTTGACTGTGTGCAAACAATAAATAGCAATACTTAAATCCATTTAACTATGTGCAAACAAATGAACTCTGACTCATTTAAAAATGTAACTGACAAACAATTCATTTACAAACCATATATATAACAAGGGTTGATATACTATAAAACACAACCAACCCACTATTTTTTAATTCTAATCATACAAGACGCATCTTTGATAATAGATGGGAACAACACAAGAATGCTACATGTTGTTTTGAATAAATCCTAGAAGCAACACCCCACAAATCAAAAGCTGTATGGGCACTTATCTTCCTTCTCAAAAATCATCCGAGACAAATGAGACATGTGGAGCTCTGTAGAGAGAAGCAGAATGCACACATAAGCAACAGTTTTAAAGGACTTCCTCTCATGGACACACCAATGCTGGCCAACCAGCTCTGTGGGGACACTGGATACTCTTTCGAGGACCTGATAGGAGTTGATGGTGTGAGAGAGTCAGAGAACTCTATGCTGCCAGCACGACTTGATAACAATGACGATGAAGAACCCATGGAAATGATTTTACGATAAAAATATATTTTACTATAGAAAAACATATTTCAATATCAAGAAGGAAGTTATAATCATTATCTTTCTTTCTTTTTGTCTTACTTTTTTATTTCTTTCTTTTTCTTGAAACCTTCATTCCCAGCAATTTTCTTCTTGATTTTTTTTTTTTGTTTTTGTTTTTCAATTTCCTTTTCCCATTTAAAAAAAAATTTTACCTTTTTTTTTTTCATCGAAATCAATTTTCTTTTGTACCCTTTCTCATTCTTCAACTTTTTTCTGGCCTACTTCCTGAGCCTCCAATCCAACATCCAGCTCCCCAGCCCCAAACCCCCATTTATCAAAGAAATGATACTGAACTTTAATTGAATTTCTACGCAAAAAATTATTTCTGTGCTCGATTCAAGAGCGTATTTTGAAGCACAACAAAATATAACCTGTAAATAAACTTTAATCCGACTCAAAGCTTTACGTAAGACATACTGTGCATGATCATGTGGGATTGAGTTTTCATGATGGATTATAGTGAACTTGAGCGAAGATTCCAATCTGCTCCTGAAAGAGTACAGGTACTACTAACATTGGCCTGATGGGTAGAGTGTTTACTAATGGTCCAGGCAACCAGGGTTCAATCCCAGGTCAAGTCATACCAAAGACTCAAAAAATGGTACTTGAAGCCACCTCGCTTAACACTCAGCATTATAAGGTAAGGATCAAGGGTAAAGTGGAGCAATCCAAGGAAAGGAGTAGTGTCCTCTCCAACACCTTGGAGATGTAGCTATTGAAAAGGGCCCCTTTGGATCACCCATGACGATGGTTGCCAATTTTATATATGTATATATATACCCGAAGTCATTCAAAAAATTTAAGCCTCACCAACATTTTAGGTTTATTGCTCACCTCTCTTCCTTGCATAGGCCTCACCTGCTCAAAAACTACGTGTTGAAGACGACTCACTTATGACCAGAATAATGGACTTACCAAAAGAGAATATTAATCAAGGACTAAGCTGGTAGAGCAGAGAGCAGCAGCAGTAGCTGCAGTAAGCACCTTGCCTGTCTTCGGGTACGTTGAACCAAGGAAACCCTCCTCAGAGACTTGGATACATTTGTGTGGCACCTCATATCTCCGTGTTGAGTTATTTATTTATTGAACCCTAATAATCGGTCATAACACTACGACGGAAAGCTGAATTATTTTCCACATTTTAAAAGAAGTGGTGGTGAGTTGCTACAACAAAAATGTTCAGGTATACGTCTTCTTTCTGGAAAGTTATCAATAAACTAATCACTTATAAATCAAATATATATATATATAAGGATTTGGCCGTAAATAAACCACAAGGGTTGATATGCAATAAGATACAAACCAACCAACCTGCAACTTTTCTCTGAGTGTGACTTAGAACTTCTTTGAAAAATTCTCATATATATATAAATATATATATACACACATGCGCACACACACACACACACACATATATATATATATATATATATATATATATATGTGTGTGTGTGTGTATACAAGATGAACAAAAGTAATAAGTCAAATAGGAACATTTATTTTGTGTAATTTGTTTTTCGATAGTTATCAACAAGTCTTGAATCTAGGTTATGATCAGGAAAAAACGTTTTCGAGAAAAAAAAGGATTTTTTTTATTTGGTTTGGTTTCTTTGTTTAATGGCATATCAACCTTTATAGGTTATTTAATGCCAAAGTCATTCTCCTTGAAGAACAGTAGTGGTACTATTTAACCCATAGCTAGGAGGATAATGGGGTTCATACCTTTCCCAAGGGTATTTGCCCGAAAGAGAATGTAACAGCGCGACTGGAATTCCAACTCACTTACTACAATTCCGCAGTCCATCGCTTTAACCATTACACCATGAAAACCCCACCCCAAGATTTTTTGAAAGTTTTTTTAAAAAACAGTTTCTATGCTACAAAAGAAGAAACAAAAAATGATCCTGTGATATAACACATCTATTTGTAGAATGAAAATTATTTTCTGCTATCAAGGTGTCTTCAACTGACCTTTATATGATGTCTACAATTGGGACACCAGGCACTGAGCTCTCCATTTAGAAGATATATATTACTTTTTTTGTCCTTTTGATGTCACTGATTAGATACAGCAGTTTAATCAGATCGGTTTGTTTTGATTTGGTTTTACGGCCTATCAACTTCTTATGGGCCATTTAAAGCCAAAATTTGATGCATTTGGAAAGGTTTGAATGTCGTACTCCGAAGTGCCCATGGCGTAATGACAAAAGTGCCAGACAGCAAACTCAAATTAAGTGTGTTCAAACTCCAAAGATGTTTGTATTTCACTTCGAACTAATGCTCTTGTAAAAGGCATGAATCCATGTTCCCTGCATCTATAAGCAAAAAAAGGGCTAAATTAGTTTTTTTTTAGCCTTGGTTAGGTAACCATTCTAGGAGAAAGAAAACTCTGAATTCAAACCAGCTTTATTGCACTTAAAAATTGACGATGTGTCACATCCTGCCTGTGATCGAGGGGCTGGGTGAATAAATACTCGCAAGTAGGTCCATTCTGACCCCAAAGTGTTAACACCCGTCACGGCCCCATCTAAGAATCAAAAAGATCAGTTTGAAGATAATTATCATTTGACAGTTATTCTTGGACCCATATATATATATATATATATATATATATATATATATATATATATCAGTGTGCCAACAAATTCTTATTTTTAACTAGGAATCGTTACCAGTAAAATGCAAACTGACCAAAGCTAGTATACAGTTCTAATTGTTAGGTTTGGTTTCTTTGTTTTATGGCATATCAACCTTTGTAGGTTATTCAATGCCAAAGCCATCCTTCAAGAAGAACATGAGTGGTCCTATTTAACCCATAGCTGGGAGGATAAGGGAGTTCATGCCTTTCCCAAGGGGATTTGTCCAAAAGTGAACGTAATAGCGCGACTGGAGTATGAACTCGCATACTACGTTTCAGCTGTCTATCGCTTTAACCATTACACCAGGAGGACACCACCTCGAAATATTAGATCCTCAAATAAAAGTGGGGGTGTCCTCGTGGGGTAATGATTAAAGCCATGGACTGCGAAATCGTAGTAAGCGAGTTCGTACTCCAGTCGCGCTATTACGTTCACTTTCGGGCAAAATACCCTTGGGAAAGGTATGAACCCCCTTATCCTCCCAGCTATGGGTTAAATAGTACCACTACTGTTCTTCTAGAAGAATGGCTTTGGCATTAAATAACCTGAAAAGGTTGATATGCCATTAAACAAAGAAACCAAACCAAAACCAATCAAATAAAAGAGAAAAAGATGCATGCTTTTATCAGGAGATATCGGCATATGGTAAAATATGACAAATGAGGTGGATCTGAAGCAAACAACCTATCGTGGTGTAATGGTCATTGTCGCAGGAATTGGACACGGCGACACGAGTTCAAATCCTGGACTTGACTAATTGCATTTCACATAGCACTAATACCCTTGGGAAAGGTATGAATCCAATTATTCTCCCTCCAGCTATGGGTAAACAGTAGGGCAGACTAGGTTCTTCAGCCTTGGTGAGGCAACTAGTCTAGGAGAAGGAAAAACTCTGAATTGAAACCTATTAAACTCCGCTTAAAAATTGACCCTGTGTCATATCCTGCCCGAGCGGAGGGGTTGGGTAAATATGATCATTTGATAATCTAAATCTAAGCCGGGTTGATCATGTTTCAAGACTAGAAAATCAACCCCTACCACGACAGATTCTGTTTATGCTGCTAGTCAACTAGCAAATTGTAATTTTGTAAGCGAATGGTAATGGGATGTGACTAGATAAGTTGCCCCACCAAAAAAAAAAAAAGCATCCAAAAGAGTTGATTAAGCTCAAGATCTCATCCAGTAAGCTAGGTGTAACAAACTGTATTTGTTTGTTTGTTTGGGTTTTATGGTATATCAACCTTTCTAGGTTATTTAATGCCAAATCCATTTTTATACAAATAAACATTTCTATTTTAAACAATTCAATTTAACATAAATACACTGTTTAATTGTCAAAAACATTTCTATTTCAAGCTATTCAATTCAGTCAAACAGTTTTATTTCAAACCATTCAGTTTAGTATAAGTACAGTTTCAATGACAAAAACAGTGTATTTATACTAAACTGAATTGTTTGAAATAGAACTGTTTTGACATTTAACTGTATGTAGACAAAGACTATACTTATACTTAACTGAATTGTTTGAAATTTATTTCAGCATTAAATGACCTGAAAAGGGTTGATACGCTGTAAAACCAACCAACCAACCAACCAACCTTCATTACCCATTTATTCTAATTTCTACAACCTCAGAAACTGAATGGTTAAAAAGAAGAGGCAAAAGTCCCATTACTTAAGACAAAGTGAATTTTTATGTTTCTACTCTCCCATCTGATGCTTAGCCATCACTGATATAGCAGTGACTATGCTTCATAACTCAGAGGCCATGACAGATTTACATTCAAGAACCCTTTAAAATACAAACTAAAAGAATTTCAAATACCTAACGAGTACACGCTTGGGGAGGACTGCCGTAGATGAATAAGCTTGATTCGTAACAAATAAGAACCCTTTGAAATACAAACTAAAAGAATTTCAAATACTTAACGAGTACAAGCTTGGGGAGGACTGCCGTAGATGAAGAAGCTTGATTCGTAACAAATAAGAACCCTTTGAAATACAAACTAAAAGAATTTCAAATACTTAACGAGTACACGCTTGGGGAGGACTGCCGTAGATGAAGAAGCTTGATTCGTAACAAATAAGAACCCTTTGAAATACAAACTAAAAGAATTTCAAATACTTAACGAGTACAAGCTTGGGGAGGACTGCCGTAGATGAAGAAGCTTGATTCGTAACAAATAAGAACCCTTTGAAATACAAACTAAAAGAATTTCAAATACTTAACGAGTACAAGCTTGGGGAGGACCTCCGTAGATGAAGAAGCTTGATTCGTAACAAATAAGAACCCTTTGAAATACAAACTAAAAGAATTTCAAATACTTAACGAGTACAAGCTTGGGGAGGACTGCCGTAGATGAAGAAGCTTGATTCGTAACAAATAAGAACCCTTTAAAATACAAACTAAAAGAATTTCAAATACTTAACGAGTACACGCTTGGGGAGGACTGCCGTAGATGAAGAAACTTGATTTATAACAAATCATGATAGAAAGTTACGCTATTTTGAAACGAAAAATCCTTCTGTAATATACTGCTGGATCCTTATAACATAAATTGACAGTCTAATTCTCACTGAATACACCATAGAAGTGAACTTGTGCCATATGGAGACGAGCTAAATGCATAGAAAGTAGAGGAGGGATGTCCACATGGTGTAATGGATAAAGTGCTGGGCTGCGGAATCGTAGTAAGCGGGTTCGAACTCCAGTCGTTCTATTACGTTCAATTTCGAACAAATACCCCCTAATCTTCTCAGATATGGGTTAAATAGCATCACTACTGTTCTTCAAGAAGGATGGCTTTAGCAATGAATAACCCATGAAAGTTGATATGCCATTAAACAAAGAAACCAAACCAAACCTTGTAATTCGAAAGCTACTCTTTCAAATCATTATTTCGGCAGTGAAGATAGTTATAAATCCAATGAACAACTAACGATCTTTTCAGTGAGATCAAGAATACAGTGACTGCAACCCCTGCAGTAGAGTAAGATCTCCTCCCCATCCAAAGAAAAGGTGCCCTAGATATGACACTAAACTACATCTATTAATGGGACTCCAGGCCTGTAGCTTTGGGGAATGTGAAATCACATTTTATTGCCAAAAATCCCAAGTCCTCTCTGATCTGAAAATGCAGTACCTAATGGGTTTGGTTTCGGTTTCTTTGTTTAATGGCATATCAACCCTTGTAGGTTATTCAATGTCAAAGCCATTCTCCAAGATGAACAGTAGTGGTACTATTTAACCCATAGCTGGGAGGATAAGGGGGTTCATACCTTACCCAAAGGTATTTGCCCGAAAGTGAACGTAATAGCGCGACTGGAGTACGAACTCGCTTACTACGATTCCGCAATCCATCGCTTTAACCATTACACCACGAGGACACCCCCTAAGAAAAAGAAGTTGAAAGACAATTTAGAGGATATTCCTGATAACAAACCAGTATATTTATTTATTTCAATAAAATCATTTTTAAATTGTCTACATTTTATTATTACAATTTATAATCTGTGTAACTAACTGTCTAGTCATTGATAATCCGTGGTTTTAACTCATAGATTTGAGATAAAAAGATCAGAAAGTAAAATGAAGCATCAAGTTTCCATTTTTCAAACCAACAGAATCAAACAAGGAATTAGTTTCCCTTATATTAAATCATCTGAGACATACGAGAGATAAGGTAGTAGGGCAGACTGTGTTCTTCAGCCTTGGTGAGGCAACTAGTCTATGAGAAGGAAAACTCTGAATTCAAACCTGTTAAACTCCGCTTAAAAATTGACCTTGTGTCATATCCTGCCCGAGCGGAGGGGTTGGTAAATATGGATATTTTCCTGATATAAAAATATGCAACCTTTTTTTCTGACAGTGTTGGTGTTGTATTTTGTGATAATGTTAATAATAATACTCAGACTGACAGTCGTTTCTGATACGGACGGGTTCATTTATTTCTGCCTTCAGTCCTTGGCAACACGAGGAGAGAAAAACAATTCATACGTGCCTATGTCAACCATACTCTGCTGAACAAACACCCCCACCCTATGTGTGGCACATCTTGTGGTGTCTAAGATCTTAACTCTTCTCTGCCGGTCGAAACCCAGACTCAAGTTTTACCTTCAACGGTCGAACCTCAACTGAAGACTTTTTCAAAATCCTCAAATTCTCAGGATCATACTGTCCGGGTATGACGTTAACCATCCACTGAATTCACTCTAGCCCTATTTCCTGTCTGGGAATTTATTATGGCAGATGATAATTGTCATATCCTTTCCGTGTGGGTATGTGAGTACTCCATCTGACTATGAGTAGTTCAAAGCCTTACCAAAGTAAATAATAAAATATAATTAACAAAAAAATGATTAATATGATTAATCTTTACCTTAATTATATAACACTTGGATAGCAATGTTTCATTAAGTGAAATGCTGTACATATCAAAAGCAAGCAAGGGCTTTTATACAAAATGATATTGTGATCACCCAGACGAAGGACTATTGTGTGGTCAGCGGTAAATTTATATTTTACTGAGGCTATTTGTTGGTTGCAAATGGAAACATACCAAAACACAGCTTAACTTCTAGTGTTAAGACATTTCGTTGTTTTATTTTCACACTATTCAGTCTCCGAGGCCTTCGAAAAAAGGATAAAATAGAAAACAGATAATATGTGACTAGCTTCTTCATTCTTTATGGAACAATTTCTTCTCAGATCTTGCCCAGTCTGCTGGAACGGTAGAATACACCAATTGCTTCTCTGCAGAGGGGTAAGACTGCCTCAACGATTGGCCCAGTCAGGTGGAGTAGTGGAATACACCAACTGCTTCTCTGCGGAGGAGTAAGACTCCCCAAACAAGTGTCCTGGATATGACACTAAACAATCTGATAGTGAAGCTCCAATAACGCAGGAGCCTTGGGAATACGGTGTAACCCTTTATTGCCATTACTCACAGGTCCACTTTGGCTTGGAGTGGTAGCACTTGATAGGGTACGATATATGGATCAAATAAATCAAAACTGCATACTTATGCTAAACTGAATTATTAGAAATAGAACTGTTTTTTAACATTGAAACTGCATTCTTATGCTAAACTGAACTGTTTGAAATAGAAGTGTTTTGACATTTCACGGAACTGTCTGGACATCTAACTGTGTGTAAACAAAAAAACTATACTTATACTAAAGTGTATTGTTTGAAATTTAATTTGGTATTAAATTACCCCCAAACGGTTGATATGCCGTAAAACAAAACAACTATTTAACCATTCTTCTCAGATCATTGGTTTTTCGTTCTATATTCAGGCCTACTTGGCATTCGTGCTGAGGGGATAGTTAAAGATTGATCACCTGGTCTCAGGAGACATTCTCCCTAGGTTTTTTTCTGCTTGCAGGGGTGAGCTCATTGATCGGTGCCTGACAAGCGCCCCAAAAGAAGAATGCCGATGAGACCAAGTATTCTTTTTTTTTATCAGCGGCGCATTAGTCTCGATTTGTGCATAGCTCCCCGCTATAAAACGACCTTGTGTCAAATACCAACTTAGTGGGGAAATCAGTTAGATAGGTTCACACGCCAACCAAAGGAAAAAAAAAGAGTGTGGATCATGAATTCCGAGTTCGAGCTCAGCTTGAAGCATCTCATGTATCTAGCCACACTGAAAAGTTGTGATAGAACGAAACAGTCTGTCTATGGGTGAGAATATACATGTTCCCTTACCATGGGTAGAGCACTCTTTGTAAGGAATTTGCCGGCTGCCACATAAGCTGAAATGCAACTGCTCTTCTCATTAATTGAGCACTCCAGGCAGCCGATAACGTATATGTAAAAAGTATACATCAAAAAATTCCCCTACTAACGCTAAGAATGATGACAGCTCTAGGATAAGATGTAAAGTCAGTTGAGTTTCAATCACAGCTTGAAGCATCATGCTTGTCTCGCCGCAATGAAGAATTGAGATGCAACGAAACAATCTGTCAGTGGATGATAATGTATATTTAGGCGAGAAATATTGTGTTTGTTTTTAGCGAGGAAAAGTTGTAACGTGAGTGTGTGTGTTTACGTTGAGTTGTTTCCTCGCTAAGTGTGTAATTCCCTCGCTAATTGTTGTTAGGTATATAAAGGAGAGAAGTTCCAAGATGTCGAAATGTTTTTATGGTGATTTTTAATTGCAGCATGGAATATTTAGTTTGTGTTTGTGCTGCAAGCCTCGTAGGAGAGGAAATGAGTAAAGGGACGAAATGAAGATATGATAGAGTTGAGAAAGCAGCGCGTATCGTTGGACGTGCGAGGGATTATGTTCGCCGTAGTTTAGCGAAAGTTATGTTTGCCGTTGGAGGAAATAAACTTTGGAGTCACCGTTAGTTTGTGTTTCTGGTTGTTTGGGGGAGAAGCGTGAATGTCTCCAAAAAATGTTGCCCAGAGGTGAAGTAGTCGCTAGGTGCCGGAGCGAGATTAGACATCGCTATCGACATAGCCAATTTTGGGGGTGACGTAAAGTTGTTCCTGTGTGTGGCGTATTGAATTTATCTAATTCATATTCAACTGGGATTCCTTAGTCTAAGACGCAAGGAAGCCATAAATTTGATAGGTTCCCTCATGTGTCCATGCTGCTGCTATTGAAGAACCGCCAGTGAGACGTCTGCACTGGACGGAGTTGTTCAGCCAAAGAGAGTGTGCTTGGCAGCTTACCCAATTTCTACTGCCCGGAAAGGAGGTCTGGATTGAATAGGATAGGTTATCCTGATTGGGTGAAATTATGCGTCGAATTCTTCCGCTACATATATATATATATATATATATATATATATATATATATATATATATATATAAGGTTATCAAAGGCGATATGTTCCGGAAGATGCCATCCATCCGAGGCAGAAGTGGAAAAAGGTGTTCTGTGAACCCCAGTGAATCATGAAATCAGTGAACAGATCTGTCTGTGGATGAATATATATATATGTATATACTCCCCTATCTCCGTAGGGTTGAGTTCTTTAGCAAATGAAGTAATCGCGTTACCATTAGCGTTTATTGCAAGGCTCTTCATATATATATGAATTGAGCTCTCGGTAGCCGTTAAGCGGATGTATGTAAACAATAGTAATTGTGATTTATAACCGTTTAAAATTTACTTCGCAGCCATTAGTTCCTCGTGGATGAGAGGTAGAGTCTCGCATTGGCGTTTGAGTCAACCGGGTTTCGATCCCAGCTTCGGGAAGTTAGTATGTCTAGCCACACTGATGAGTTCTGAGAGAACTAAACAGATCTGTCTGTGGATGACTATATATTGTCATCCATAGACAGACTGTTCCGTTGTATCACAATTCTTCAGTGTGGCTATACACGTAGGACGCTTGAAGCTGGGATCGAAACCCGCTCAACTTTACGTAAGACTTAGTATCAGACCGCTCGGCCAGCAAGCGTACCTCGTCAGCGAGGGAAATATAAGGTATCAAGTAGCAGCAGCAGCGTTCGTCTGTTTACATTTTATACCTTACCAGATACCAGAGTGCCCAATTCGTTCGAAGTACTTTGCATTATGCGAGCGGCAGCCGTAAATTCCTTCACCAGAGTGCTCATCATTGATATATCACTGAAATCACTGGGGTTGACAGAACATCTTTCCCTACTTCTGCCTCGGATGGATAGCATCTTCCGGAACATATCACCTTTGGGGACCGTTTCCTGGATAGAGTATAAATTTACGGAAAGGATATCTATCATGTTTCAGAAGAATGCTGAAGGCAGCATTCTTTTGGTTTCTGGCTTTTCTTCAATAACCAGGAACCATTTCATTATAATGAAAAATAATTGCATTTATGAATAATTATCCTGACCAGTTCTACATCAACACCTGACAACGTGTACATAGTTGGTCATATGATTCGAAATATTAATCTTCACATAATCTCTACAGTAGGAATGTGTTGTATTATGTTTTTGTTCATCAGGCTCAAGGTCAGTGGCGAGGAGAACCCATTAAAAATCAAACTATATTATAATAATCCAATTTCTGCATTTATACTGGACACCCTTTTTGATGGGGGTGTTATACCCATTTGTAGGGAGTACAGGTGGTGTATCATAATGGATAATACGTCAATGATTAATTCTTACGTTTAATATCTGTGAAGATTATGAGAAAGAAAGAAAGAAAGAAAGAAAGAAAGAAATCACTGAAAACAAGAATTAATCCTCTATTGGCTGAAAATCTGATGACCTATTAGGCTTAATGACCTAACTTAATCCGATATAATTATTAGCATATTTCCAATATTTAGGTTTTCCTAGGTCATCCGAAAGGTTATGCATATCTAATGTGCAACATGCAATTCCCATTTTGTGAATGAATTTCACAGCAATGCATAAATTATTTAGGAAAAAGGTCAAGAAACTTTCATCTGTTCATAAAAGTAGCAGAGAAGCCATCATGAAATTATGACTTTTATGCGGGTCTATGGGTCTGTGATATGGCATCAGATGCAGTCAAGTAGGAAAGTTGAAAACAAAGGAACATTGATTGATTGAAATCATTTCAGAAGTAGAAGAAAGAAAGAAAAAAAGAAAGAAAGAAAAAGCAAAGAAAGAAAGGAAGATTGCGTTGAGAAAGAAAGAAAGAAAGAAAGAAAGAAAAGAGAGGAGAAAGAATGGAAAAAAATGAAAAAGCAAAGAAAGAAAGAAAGAAAGAAAGAAAGAAAGGAAAAAATTAAAAACCATAGAAAGAAAGAAAGAAAGAAAGAAAGAAAGAAAGAAAGAAAGAAAGAAAGAAAGAAAGAGTGGAAAAAATAAAAAACCATAGAAAAAAAGAAAGAAAGAGTGGAAAAAATAAATTACCATAAAAAGAAAGAAAGAAAGAAAGAAAGAGTGGAAAAAATAAATTACCATAGAAAGAAAGAAAGAAAGAAAGAAAGAAAGAAAGAAAGAAAGAATGGAAAAAATGAAAAACCATAGAAAGAAAGAAAGAAAGAAAGAACGGAAAAATGAGAAAGCAAGCAAAAAAGAAAGAAAGAAAGAAAGAATAGAAAAAATGAAAAAGAAAGAAAGAAAGAAAGAAAGAAATTATTCATATTCAATCGGACAACATGCAAAAACACTCTTAAAAAAACAACTACACAAAAATTTAAATATGTACGCACAATGAACGTGATTCTCTAACCTCCGGCATGATATGACCCCAGACAGGTTAACATGCTTTTTAAAATAAACAACAAAAATAAAAAAAGGTGACGTAGTGGTTACTGGTTATTGATTACGGCTGATACTAGGGGTAATATTTAGTCATATCCTCAGTCTCCAAAGTCCAATATTAGCTTTAGTATATTAATCGACACATTAACGTAAATTAAACAAAAGGGAAGATTTAAAAAAAAAAAGCTCATATAACCATATAAAGTAAAGATGGCGACCGTAATCGAGGTGGAGGGGGGGTAAACCAAAGGCTCCCTTACTCCGAGGTGTCGGGGAGGGTGCTACTTCTTTCAGTAGATTGCTCCATTTTGTTCTCGATACGTATTTTATTTTTTATTATTACATTTTATTTATTTATTTCTTTTATTTTCAGACTCCGGAATTAAGAAGATGCGATTTCTCGTAAGTACAAATTCAAAAATAATATTTTATTTTCCGTGTTCTTGTCATGATACTAAACTGCTTCTGATGAAGATGCTTCTACCCTGGAGTTCTGGGGTGTGTGGCGTCTCTTCTTTTGTTGTCGCTACTTTGAGTTTCACTTTGACTCGAAATTGTAGTCTCTCAAAGAATCTAATGGATCAGTCTGAAAATTTTAAGATAGTAATATTTGAAACCCTGCAACTGTATGCAAATCCTAAAACAGTTGGTGACCTGTCGTCGAGGGTGACCCGAACGTTCCCTTTTCAATAGCTTCTACACAAAGGTTATTTGTATTAGATAAGAATACTTGAAACTGTACAACTCTGTGCAAATTATTTGTATTAGGTAGGAATACTTGATATCATAGAACTGTGTGCAAATTATTTGTATTAGATTGGAATACTTAATATCATAGAAATGTGTGCAAATTATTTGTGTTAGATTGGAATACTTAATATCATAGAAAAGTGTGCAAATCATTTGTATTAGATAGGAATACTTGAACCATACAACTGTGTGCAAAGTATTTGTATTAGATAAGAATACTTAATAGCATAACTGTAAATTCTTTGTAAATTGTCACATTAAGTTGTAATTATTTACTAAAGATTATTATTAGTAATTTGATGGATTTTTTGATAAAATGTTTTGTTAAAAATTAAAATGTTTTATTCAAAATAAATGTTTTATTTAATTAAATGTTATATTAAAACATCCATTGTGGTTCTAGCAACACTTGTTTCGCCATCTTAAAGTCCTGATGAAGGTTTACTAAAACCGAAACGTTTTAACGTTGACCTTACTTTATGATAAATTCAAAATGAACGGAATATCTTGTTTTTCTGTTTTCTTCATATAGTCAGATTCATTTACATTTTTTACTTCCATATATATATATATATATATGAATCTTGATATATATGTTTGAATTTGAAAAGAGAGATACAGAAACGTTGAATAAGGATGCTGAATAGTAAACTCTAATCAGTGTTTATGTGCAGCAGCAAATGAAGCCACTTTAAGGTGGAGGGGGAAAAAGGACCGAGGAAGGCCTTTAAATATTCACAATACCAGATTATTATTATCATTATTATTATTTAACGTTAGCAGACGAAAATATCCAAATTGAAATTGCTGACCACAAAATAATGTCAATAAACAACAAAAGACAAAAAGAATTCGAGCGAAATTGACGCTTTTAAAACTGATCTTTTATATAAACTTTGTTTAGTTGTTTTGATTTCCAAATATGCATGAGACTTTAAACTAACAAAAGCTGTAATTATTTTGCACCAACCAAATAATTACTTTTTTTGGGGGGGGGGGGCTAAGTGGAGGTAGATGGAGAAAGGAATTGAAAACAAAGAAGTCTTCAAATTTTTCTAAGAAAATAACTGGAAACCGATACAGGATTATTATTAGATTTGATGACCAAAATATCCAATTGAAATCAGAGAGAATATTTGATAATGTCGGCTCATCGACCAAATCGAAAAGCTGAAAATACTGGAACGTTTTAAATAAAAAAGGAGACAAAAAATGAATGATTTGAAGGTAGCTCGATCTGTTTGTATATATATATATATACACACACACACACGCACGCACATACACACACACACACACACACACACACACATATATATATATATATAGAGAGAGAGAGAGAGAGACAAAAGGAGAGAGAAACAGATAGACAGACAGACAGAGGGAGTGTAGGTTTTGTTAGATAGATAGATAGATAGATAGATAGATAGATAGATAGATAGATAAAGTTATGTATAATCACACACACACACACACACATATATATATAGAGAGAGGGGGGGAGAGAAAAGGAGAGAGAAACAGACAAACAGAGTGGAGATGTTGTTTGATTAATAGATAGATAGATAGATAGATAGATAGATAGATAGATAGATAGATAGATAAAGTTACGTATACTCACACACACACACACACACACACACATATATATATATATATATAGAGAGAGAGAGAGAGAGAGGGGGAAAGAGAAAAGGAGAGTGAAACAGACAGACAGACAGACAGAGGGAGTGGAGATTTTGTTTGATAGATAGATTGATAGATATGATTAGACTGAGATAGATAGATAGATAGATAAGCATTTGAACTGAATGGGATAGATAGATAGATAGATAGATAGATAGATAGATAGAAGGTATATATTACATTTGAAATTCAAAACAGATATAGAACTTGCCTAGATTTCTGTGATGAAGACTGAAATTTTTATCACTTAGAACATCCGGGCAGTTGTCTTCATCGTCATTGTCAGGCAGGACACGTGGGGCAGTGAAGAGAGGGTTGGTCTGAAAGTTCTTCCGAGTAAAATCATCTGGGGGTCCCACTGACAGATAAGATAACAGGGCCTACTTACTATAGGTTAACACTTGTACGCGGTCATGGTTAAAGAAATCAGAACAATCTAGCCTCGTGGATTGAATAAAGGGTTCAGTTCAAGAAGGCCAAAGGGCGTATCGGCCGAAACGTTGTGATTATAGCAATGAAGACAACAGATTGTTGAAATGTTATGACTAAGCAGTGTTTCCTCACTGTTCAAATATAGGACTTCATAAAGATGCGTAACCACAGGAAAAATTCGCTTTTAATCTTGTATTTTTTTTTTTTTTTTTTTTGTCTATGCCCCTTTTCTTTTTTTATGCTTTTTCTTAATAAATGCCCTGCGAGAAAACACTCTCCCTTGGATAGGGGCGCGGCTTTTGGACACTTCAGGGTCACATGACACTCCTAGAATCCTACTCGTCCCCTTTTCATCCACGTTCTTTGAGACAGTTAAAAGGTGTCATTTCTATCACTGTTCGTTGAACAGAAGAGAGACTTTGTTTCCAGCCGTAGCGGGGACGTTGACTATCGCTTCCTCATTGAAACGTAAAGCTCACATGGCTAAAGCATTAAATACAAGTAAGACTTTTACCGTTTTGTGCACCCCTTTTCACATACTGCAAATTCTTAGAACAATAAATGCACGTATTGAGACCCTTGAGTGTATTTTAGTAAATACTTTTTGTATGTTTATTATGTATGTATTAAACGTTCCTATGTATAAATGAGCTTATCTTGTCTTTCCTTCCGTCTGTTCAGTGTTAGGGTATCATTGATTGGTTTGGTTTGGTTTGGATGGGTTTTATGGCATATCAACTATTTTCGGTTATTTAATGCCAAATCCTGTTTATACATATACGAAATCAGATGTTGGATATAAAAAATGTGGTTTAATGTTCTCTCTTTAAAGCTTGTTCTAATTCAGTAAACATCTTTTTTGGCTATCCATATTTACCAAACTCCTCCGTTTGGGCAGGATATGACACAAGGTCAATTTTTAAGCGGAGTTTAACAGATTTGAATTCAGAGTTTTTCTTCTCCTAGACTAGTTGCCTCACCAAGGCCCAAGAACCTAGTCTGTCCTACTATTTACCCTTAGCCGAAGGGAGAATAATTGGATTCTTACCTTTCCCAAGGGTATTAGTGCTATGTGAAATGCATTCAGTCTCGTCCAGGATTTGAACTCGTGTCACCGTGTCCATTTCCTACGACGATAACCATTACACCACGGGCACATCTTTTTTGGCTATCTGTCGGTCATTAAATCACTTAAGGACAGCTAGACTTAAAGCCAGCAAATTTTCTATGACTGGTTGGTTGGTTGTTTTTTTTTAGGGGTATCAACCCTTTTCAGGCCATTTAACGCCGAATTTAGTCATTTTGATAATAGTTTCAAACAATTAAGTTTAGTATGAGTATAGTTTTTGTTAACACACAGTTACATGTCAAAACAGTCTATTTCATACAATTCAGTTTAGCATAAGTACGTAGTTTAAACACTGTGAAATGTAAAAACTGTTACTTTCAAACAATTCAGTTTAGCATAAGTACACAGTTTAGTGCTATTTGACCCATAGATAGAACCCTATCAGGTACTACCACTCCGAGCCAGAGTGGACCTGGGAATGATGGCAGTAAAGGAGTACTCTGCATTTCCCAAAGCTCCCGCGTCATTGGAGCCTCACCATTAGATTGTTTAGTGTCATATCTAGGACACTCATTGGGGGAGTCTTACCCCTCTGCAGAGAAGCAGTCGGTGTATTCTACTGCCCCAGCCGACAGGGCCAAGATAATTTTGTGTCATAATCAGGACACTCGTTAAGTGTGGGTGGGGAATCTTATCCCTCTGCAGAGATGCTGTCGGTGTATTCTGCAGCTCTAGCCAACTAGGCCAATTCTATGGCTACTAATGGAACCCTGCAACATGTTTTAAACATAGTACTCTTGGGAAAATCCCAAACTTTTTCCGTTTTTAACAAAGGGTTCTCTTTACAGAGTAAAATTAAACTCAATTCTTATTTTGTGTACCTGATGTTACCTAAACCAAATCTTCATTTATATCAATGCCTCTTATCATTTCCATTGTTATATGTTGACCTTCGACCCAGCCCAAAAATACTATTCCAAGGTGATACACCGGAAGGAAGTGACACATTCCAATGGCCAGTAATCGAAAGAGATCGCGTGGGCAGATTAAGGCTTATGATATGGGACAAGGTGAAGGTTCCACTGTGCCACTACAGTGATGCACCGGAAGAGAGTAACCTCTGAACTGCATGACAGTTATTTCCGCTTGATGACAATTAAACATTCGATTTCAAAGATCCAGAGGGCGATCGTGTGGGCGTTGAGTTATTATTTAAGTCAGTTGAGTTTGGGTCCCAGTGCAGTTGCCAGTAGAATTCCAGAGAGCTAGAGACGAGATGTGGTAGGGAAAGCCACACCCGACCGAGGGGGGCCTCGGAACCCCCCGATGGAGTAGACCCCAACATCAGGAGAACAAGAAAGACACAACGTGACGGTCATAACAGTGGTGTCAAAATATGAAGTTTATGTTCGGTCTCCAGCACCCTCTCACATGCAAACCTCCAACAACCCTTTCGAACCTTGCAATAAAGTGAGAGGTAAATATGTTGTTAAAGAAGTCTTCCTGCGTCCTTTATTCGTGCGTCTGTCGTTTATCATGCGTCTGTTGTCATTGCGTCGGTATGTATCCAGCATATATATGTATATTTCTGCATGAATCAGCAGATGACAATGCAGCATATATTAATTTGGTGCTTGTGGCAGCAGAGTTCTTCAAGGATTCAAAACGAACCTGGTTACCGTAAGCAACAGTTTTAAGCATCACAGCACGACATCAACGAAGAGGGACAAAGAAAAATGCTGGAATTGAAAGAAGTAAAAAGAAATAAAAACAAGAACAAACCATCAACAATAAGAGGAACGGACCGGCGCGGAAAGAACAGAAGGAAAAGAAGAAAACAATGCAACGTGCTGGAAGAAAAGAAGAAGAAGAAAAAAAAGAAAACAAGTACAAGAACAAACCAACAACAGAAAAGAGAAAAGAAAGAAAAAAAAACAGGAAATGTAAGTAGATTGCTCATTCATGTAACTTCTATCTCTCTCTGTTATTTAAATTGGGTATAAAAGTGAAAGATTTGTTTTCATGACAAGGGCCTTTCTAGAAGCATAAAATTGGAAATTTTTTTTTTTTAAATGTGTGATCCCTAGATAAAAATTGAAATTACTGCTATATGTAATATTGTATCGAAGTGAGGGAGGAAAAAAGAAGAGAAAATAAAGATGACTAGGGGACAGTTGCTGTCCGTTTTTTGATAGACAGCTTATCGTAAACAATAAATTTTATGATAGATTTTATGAATGGGGATATTTTTATCGCAAATAGGTCTTTGTGAGTAAAAAAAATTCGTTGTAGCTTTTCATTGGTCCAGACAAGTGGTGATTGAAAATTAGAATTTCAGTCCAAGATCTGGAATCCCGTATATCTGTAGTTAAGACCTTTTGGGTCAGGTTTTCATGTTTGGAACTTGTGGATTGGAAATGAGAATTTTAATCCGAGAGATGGAATCTTGGGAGCATTAATGGTATTGTCCATGAATTTCGCACATTGGTGTTTGTCTGAATAATGCGCATATAATTTTTCGATATTTATGAAGTTGGGAGAATCGATGTTTTCGGCGCTGGTGGAGTCAGGCCGGTTGTTTTGCTGTGGAAATTGTTGATATCAATTATTGGAGACATGGGTATTGTCTCAGATTTGTCGTGGTCCATATGGATTGGAGATAGTCTTGCCGTGGAGGCAGAGTAGCTAAGAGACAGATGTTTTTGTGTCTGACGAGGCAGACAGGTATTTTGTGAGTTCCCCCTGGAGTGAAGCTTTGAGATTGTTATTAGGGAAGATATTTTGAAACAGGGTTTTGGATGTAATTAAGAGATGCGCAGAATTTTGACAGAACCAAGTGTGGTGAAGATTCACAGATTCGGAAATATTTTGAATTGGGAAATGTTGGCAGAATTTATAAAAGTTTGTGTTGTTTAGAAAAAAAACCGGGATATTTTGTGAAAAGAAAAAAAAAAGGAAGAAGAAGAATGCTCGTAAGCTATTGAAAAAGTTGTATTATAAATCAGGCTTAATCTATGGTACTATAGACTGAAATTGAATAAGCTGGGAAGCGAACCTATAGTTATCGTGTTAAGGTAAAGACAGAGAGGTAGATATAAGGTTGGAAAAAAAAGGGACATTGAATGAGCAATTTATTATGAAAAAAAATGAAAAAAAAAAGAAAAAAAAAATGAAAACCAAAACAAAAACAATAAGCTACAGGACAATGAAAATGGAGAAAAAAAAAAAAAAAAAAAAAAAAAAAAGAGAAACTTGAACATTGTTGAATACAGCATATGGGAAAAAAAAGAAAGAAAAAAAGAACAGACATTTTTAGTAAAATAGACAGTACATCACTACATAGATTGAAAAAAAAAAGAAGAAAAGAAAACTGAACATTTTTGAACTGTGATTGTAATATTGTTTTGACTTGTTGTAAAGTGAAAATTTTTGAGTTTGAGTTTAAAGGCGAAATTAGGATTTTTTTTTTCCTGTTCATATTATGAAATTTGACGATAACCATTAACAGAGGATTTTATTCTAGGTTTACTAATATTTGCAATTATATTGATTCTAAATTTTTTTTAGAATTTGGGGTTTTCGTGGAATAGGAAACATTTTGGGGGGGGGGTTCTGTTTTTGAGGAAATCGCGGGCTGACGTGAGAGTAGGACAGACATTCATTCAAGGGGATTTACAGATGGTTGTTGAAAGCAATTCTATCGAAGAATTCGCCGACCCATGAAGCTGTTGAAGGCCTATTTGGCTTCTATTTTTTTTTGGTTTGGAGTTCCGAGGATGGAATAAAAGAAAAAATGCGTGGCCTACTCCAAAATTTTGTGGGTGATGTCTATGTCTTTCAGTCACGATGATGTTTTGGATTCGTGTGTGATTTGGCAAAGTGAAACGAATCTGGGAAAGGCGAGGTGCCTATATATTGGTAGTCACGAGGGATCCTGATTAAATTGAAAAGATACCCGGCGTGGGTTTGAACAGGTAAAACATGTTTCCTCAGGGGCTTGCAAACCAATGTGCATGGAAACAGAAACTTAATGAATAAAAAAATGGGTAACACATTGCTAATTAGTATTTTGCGTGGACTATTTTAGGTGGTTTACAGCGTGCGTGCCAGATTGTGATACATTCGGATGTATTGTGATACTTTGTTTTGGGCCATGATTTTTGTGGATTTTTGTGGAATGCTTTGAGCCTTGAAGATATTGTGTTTTAGTTTATGAAATTCTCCGGTTACTCCAGGTAGGAACCTGTTGAGCAAAGAACTGGAGTGTGGTCACGAGGAATCCAGGCGAAATATATTGCTGGAATGACCAGGGTCACTAAGTTTGTGACCAGGATATGGGACCAGAGTATGGTCCTTTTTAGGGTTTAGAAATTTCTTCAAGGAATTATGGAGGGCCCGTTGTGTTGAGAAGATAAAAAATGCATCCGTATTGTACCTTGATGCACACATGTCAAGATGGCCAACCACGCAAATATAAGAAAAGAAATTTAGATAATAATTAGCCGGGCAAGTGTTACATAGAAGGTCGCCTTCTAAGTAAGATTTTGTTGCTGTAGTTCAAGTGATTCTTTTTGTGTTTTCAGCCATCATTGTCCTTGTAAATCATTCTGTAAAATATATGTGAGGGTGATGGAGACGAACGTGAAGAAAATTCCACATGTGGAATTTTGAAAAATAATTAACGGGTGAATGTTATATTTTGACCTTCGACCCGGCCCAAAAATGCTATTCCAAGGTGATACACCGGAAGGAAGTGACACATTCCAATGGCCAGTAATCGACAGAGATCGCGTGGGCGGATTAAGGCTTATGATATGGGACAAGGTGAAGGTTCCATTGTGCCACTACAGTGATGCACCGGAAGAGAGTAACCTCTGAACTGCATGACAGTTATTTCCGCTTGATGACAATTAAACGTTCGATTTCAAAGATCCAGTGGGCGATCGTGTGGGCGTTGAGTTATTATTTAAGTCAGTTGAATTTGGGTCCCAGAGCAGTTGCCAGTAGAATTCCAGAGAGCTAGAGACCAGATGTGGTAGGGAAAGCCACACCCGACCGAGGGGGTCGTCGGAAAGCCCCGATGGAGTTAGGGGTCCAGAGAAGATGCTGATAAGATGCCATAAAGAAAGCCAGCATCCAGCAGTGGACCCCAAGACCTCTGGTTGAGCATCTAAGAGAACAAGAAAGACACAACGTGATGGTCATAACAGTGGGGTCAAAATATGAAGTTTATGTTCGGTCTCCAGCACCCTTTCACATGCAAACCTTGATCAACCCTTTCGAACCCTTGCAATAAAGTGAGAGGTAAAAATATTGTTAAAGAAGTCTTCCTGCTTCCTTCCTTCATGCGTCTTAATTATGGTGTCGTTGTGATGCTGCATGAACATGTATATGTGTAAATGACTATATAACATCATAAACTTCATCCCAAAGACGGTGACATGGTTTCTTTTTTCATACAGGGTCTGCTATACCTGATTCCCCAGCTTACCTAAATTCTAGCCTTCTCTCGAACTATATTTATCAATTATTTGAAACTCATGCCAAAGTGAGTATTATAGACCCTTCTTCCTTCATATAGGGTCTGCTATACCTGATTCTCCAGCTTATTTAAATTCTCGCCTTCTTTCGAACTATACTTATCAATTATTTGGAACTCATGCCAAAGTGAGTATTATAGACCCTTCTTCTTTCATATAGGGTCTGCTATAACTGATTTTTTCGCTTCCTTCGTGTTTCTTACTCTTCAACAATGCTTCTTACCTTTTACATAGACCTCTTCCAAAAGAAGGTAATGTGTTTTGTTTTGTCTTTTTTTGTTTTTTGTTTTGTTTTTTGTTTTTTGTTTTCACATAGGGTCTGCTATATCTGATTCTTCAACTCCTTTAAATTTTGTCCCACTCTCAAACAATATTTATCACTTATTTGGATCTCATATCAAATGAGTATTGTGGCTCCTTCTCCCTCTATATAGGGTCTACCACACTTGATGTTACAGTTTCCTTCAAATTTCTCATTCTTCAACAATATTTCCTATCATTTATGTAGACCTCATCCCCGAGAGGGTATCGTAATTTCTTCTTTTTTTCATACGGAGTCTACAATGTATGATTTCACTTTCTCCTTCTTAGAAATGACTTTTATCATTGCAGAGGCTTACCTACATAGAATATCCTTCTTTGTGACTTTTGTGACGAGGAATTAAAACATCATAATAATTATCGTGACCCTCCTGCTCGTGTCGGGGTTAATTAGGACGTTTAATAATTAGTGGTGCACAAAGGCAGGGACACCTGAGTCAATTAGAACCAAGTAGTCAAATCGGCAGACCCCTTAGAGACACTAGAGTCAATAATTTTTGGTCCGGCAGTCAATTTTCTGCTAATTTACTTATATAAAACCAACACTTATACATAGGGATTTGTGGATTTCCTTCTTTCCTTTTCGAACAAAAGAGAGAAAAACAGAAATTTTTCAAGATGTCTACAGACCTGACCGATAAAATGAAATGCAGTTTCTTCCAAGCAGCGATAGTGTCGATACTGCTATATGGATGCACTACATGGACGCTAACAAAACGGCTGAAAAAAAAAGCTTGATGACAACTACACAAGAATGTTGCGAGCAATATTGAACAGGTACTGGAGGCAACACCCCACAAAGCACCAGCTGTACGGCCACTGCTGGAGAAGTAGGGACGAGTTCATAGGTGATGTACTCCTATGAACCCCTTCACATGGCCGAGCAAAAGCAGGGCGACCAGCTCGAACCTACATACAGCAGCTTTGTGAGGATATGGGGTGCAGACCTAAGGATTTGCCGGATGCGATGAACGATAGGGAGAAGTGGCGAGAATTACGCTGTTTCAGCCATAATTAAACACATCCTTAATATCTAAAAAAAAGTTGATTTTCTCTTCAACTAAGTACCAGAATTTTATTTGTTTTGTTTTCAATACTATATCAAATTTAATACACACGCACATGGCCCCAGTCGGCTGGGGCTGTAGAATACACTGATTCTGCGGTGAGGTAAGATTCCCTCAACGAGTGTCCTAGATATGACACTAAACAAATTGATGGTGAGGCTCCAATAACGCAGGAGCCTTGCGAATGCGGAGTACCCCTTTATTGCTATCACTCCCAGGTCTACTCTGACCCGGAGTGGTTTCACCTGATAAGGTCTTATCTATGGGTCATATAAAACTAAACTGTTTACTAATGCTAAATTAAATTGTTTGAAATAGAACTGTTTTGACATTTAACTGTAAGTAAATGAATGATGTTTAATTGAATTGTTAGTGATACATAGCAATATTTGGAACCATAACACTTTGTCGACTAAACTGAATAGTTTGAAATAGATCTGTTTTTGACATTTAAACTGTGTACTTATGCTAAACTGAAATGTTTGAAATAGAACTATTTTTTGATATTTAAGTTGTGTATTCATGCTTAACTAAAATGTTTGAACCAAACTGTTTTTACATTTGACTGTGTGAAAAAAAACTGTATTTATGCTAAACTGAATTCATTGAAATAGAACTGTTTATGTGTATAAAAATGGATTAAATAAACTACAAAGGTTGATATGGCATAAAACCAAACTAAGCCAAAACACACGCGCTCGCGCGGAATATGACACCCCCACCACGTGCAGAATGTGACACAAGGTCAATTTTTTAAGTAAAGTACAACTGGTCTGAATTCAGAGTTTTCCTTCCCCTAGACTGGTTCCAATACCAAAGTTAGGGAGTCCAGTCTACCCTCTTGATTGCCTATAACTGGAGGTTGAATGGTTGGATTCCAACCTCTCCAAAGATCATGAACACTATCTGAAAAGTAAACAGCCCTGTCTAGGATTTGAACTCGGAGTCACCAAGTCAATTTCTCGCGACGATACCCGATATTCTCTATCGTACGCTCACTCTCTGTCTATCTTTCTCTCTCTCTCTCTCTCTCTATCTATATATATATATATGTGTGTGTGTGTGTGATAGAAATATGTGGAAAGTTGGATAAATCAAACACTGAACACTGATTTAGATGAGTGATATTTCGTTCGGGCTTTATTTCATCTTCACGAACTTCTTCAAGACTGAGACTGTTTTGTGAGTTTTTCTATTTAAAAGCATGTGAGGGGGTATAGTTGTAGCAGGAAATTTTGGGAGGGATTTAAAGTCAAATGTATCTGGTTTTATTAAAGATTTTTTGTTTTGAAAGTGGAGATAGATTTTAGGGAGTTGATAAGAAAGAAGTTGGGAAGGGTTCGTGTGAAAGGGGTTTTGGCATGACTTGTTTCATGGAAAAGATATTGACTATAAAGTGATGTCACAGAAAATTGTCTCTGTTGTGGTGTCTGGGTTGTAATTGGGATGAGGAAAGGCTAAAAGTTAAATGATCAGAAAAAGCAAAAAAAAAAAAATCTTTAATGTAACCAGATACATTTGACTTTAAATCCCTCCCAAAATTTCCTGCTACAACTATACCCCCTCCATTTTCCTCACATACTTTTAAATAGAAAAACTCACAAAACAGTCTCAGTCTTGAAGAAGTTCGTGAAGATGAAATAAAGCCCGAACGAAATATCACACATCTAAATCTGTGTAAAGTGTTTGATTTATCCAACTTTCCACATATTTCTATCATACTGTCAGATTCACTAAAAAAACTATCTTTTCAACACACACACACACACACACACACATATATATATATATATATATATTCACACGAACGCCTCCATTATTAACAGTGTTCAAACAAAAGATTAATAATTACTTAGACAGAAATACTTGATAAATAGAATTATTAGCATTAGATAGGAATACTTGAAACCATTTAACTGTGTGCAAACAAATGACTAATATTAAATAGAATAATTAGTGTTACGTAACAATACTTCAAACTATTTGACTGTGTGCAAACAAATAAAGTCTAACTCGTTGGAAAATAAAATTACCCACAAACTATTCCTTTAAAATCATGTATGATATATGTACAAACAGGATTTGGTATATATCAAAGGTTGATATGCCATTGTCAGTGTCAGTGGTGTAATGGTTATCGTCCTAGGAAATGGACACAGCGACACGAGTTCAAATCTTCGACGAGACTAATTGCATTTCACATAGCACTAATACCCTTGGGAAAGTTATGAATCCAATTATTCTCCCTCCAGCTATGGGTAAATAGTTGGACAGACTTGGTTCTTCAGCCTTGGTGAGGCAACTAGTCTAGGAGAAGGAAAACTCTGAATTGAAACCTGTTAAACTCCACTTAAAAATTGACCTTGTGTCCCTGCCATTAAACAAAATACCGTAATCTAACGTAACCCTTTCACATGATATGACACATGACCATTTTTTAAGCGGAGTTTAACAGTTTTTAAGTAAAAAAACGATGTTCGCTAATCAACAATGTCAGTTGTATGAAAAATAAAGGTTTCAGGTTTCTGATTTTCTATCTCTATTTTAATCACAAAATGCGACTTGCGATTAGGATGGCAAGGAAATAACAAGCAAAGAGGCAATTAGATTGATGCTGCAAGATTATAATCTTTTATTCTTCATCATTTGTGCAAATTGATGTTGAAAGGTGTGAAGCATCGAATGTTGATACATAGAATTTAACTTTTGAAAAGGGATTTTAGTTCCAGTTAGCACACAGCTGATTGGCACCAAGTCTCGAGTCAATAAAGATTACACAATCCAATTCAGCCTTAAATTCAGAAGGTGTAAAGTTCCAAATTTGCAAAATTCCAAATAAGCAAATCTAAATATTAAATGCAACATCGGCAGGATGTTCTTTCTTTTCATGAAACGTTATATCAAATAGCCCACTCAAGTCAGGCATTTTTATAGTAATTAGAACATACGTTTTTACCCAGAATGCAATGGTTATTTATTTCAGATAAGAAGTTGTTAATGGCTTATCTCAAGAAGATAATCCAACAATTTGCATAATGGTGTATAAAATAGAATTTACAGGCCAGGTTCAAGTTTCACTTAGGCTTGTTTTTATTTTGCAAAATGTGTATGAATTAGAAGATACGGTTTCATGCCTTTCCAAAAGGCATTATTTTCATATATAATGAGACACACAATTGTTATCAATAAATATGGAATCAGCAGACCGGTTTCAAATCCTAGGTGAGGCTGTCTACGTTTCACTTTACTCTAATACCTTTGGGAAAGGTATGAATACATCTGTTTTCCCTATCTCCAGATGTAAGTGAATAGTAGGTCAGACTTGATTGTTTAGCATTAGTTAGTTAATCAAGTTAGAGGAATGTAAACTTTGAATTCAAAATAGCTTTACTCTGTGTAAAAGTTAGCTTCGTTTCATACCCTACCTATGGTTGAATGGGCTTCGGTAAATACGTGGTTCAATGTGCAATGAAAACTGCCATGTCAAGGAGTTTAACCTATTCTTTTGGGTCGATTTACTTCGATAACCATTACGTCTCTGTTGAGGTGACGTGTGCCAGAAATAATAAAATACGTGAATCATGCAATGTTCAAAGTGGGTAGAGTGTTCGCCAATGGTCCGGGAGGCCTGTGTTGTATACTGACCTCCGACCCGGCCGGGCTGTCAAAATAGGAAATGCACCTGTGTAAATAATAGGTGCATCCGGTCGAGGAATATCAGGATATTATAACCTTGACCGTTGACAGGTTGAATGAGTGCGAAATTGTGACGCTTACAGGAAGAAGAGTGGATGTCAAATTATTATATAACCCGGGCGAAGACAGGAAGTCAATCAGTTGGAGACAAGATGCGGTAGAGAAAGCCAGCACCCAGCAGAGTGGTCCCTCAGGCCCCCGATTGAGCAGTTGCAGTTGGAGAGAAGATGCTGGATTGAGGAACATGTCCCAGAGAGGCTGGGCCCCCAGGCCCCCTGACTCCCGGTTGAGCAGCCCTAGAGAACGGGAAAGAAACGCAGTTATGGCCAATAGAGTGGGGGTCAATATGTTGCAGTTCTGTTCGGTCTCCAACTCCCTCTCACACACAACCCTTTCAAATAAAGTGAGAGGTATATTTTTCTTAGAACTGTGTCGCTCGTCTTTATTGTGTCGTCGTTATGATTCTGCATGCATCTGCATATGTGTTTGTATAGTTGGTCATGGCTATACAACACCTGGGTTCAATACCAGGTCGAGTCATGCCAAAGATTTTTAAAATAGTGCTTGATACCTCCTTGCTTAACACTCAGCAATATAAGGTACGCATCGAAGGTAAAGTGGAGCAATCCAATCTGTTTGCTCACATCTATCTCTCTTTTTGCTCATATCTATCTATCTATTTTTCAAATTAGTTTGTTTTTGTATTTCCCTTTTGGATATGATCCTCTTGTTATAAAAATTCAGTAGAAGAATTTGAAAATTTCTTGACTTTATCAATGCCAAGAAAAGGTCTTACTGGCTGTGGCACAAGGGCATAAAACAAAAGTGAGCACTTACTGGGATAAGACTGACTGAACATATGCTGAGATACATTCTTAAGAATGGACTTCAGGAAATGAAAGGTCTCTTAACTTGAGAGTTCTTGATAGTTTTCTCTGAAACTTTCTGGTCTATTTGTTCTCTCTCTCTCTCTCTCTCTCTCTCTCTCTCTCTCTCTCTCTCTCTCTCTCTCTCTCTCTCTCTCCGGCCAGTTCACTCACCTTCTTTCTAAGCAATAACTATGACCAGCACCCTCTACTTTAAAACCACACTTCCGGTCCAATCAACTGAGGGTGCAGAATACCCTGGATCTCCACAGAGCAGTAATGAGTGTCCTGTGTGTGACATTAAACAATCAAATGATGAGGCTCCAGTAATGCTGGATCTTTGATAAATGTAGAGTACCCGTTCATTGCCGTCATCCCCAGCTCTACTCTGTCCGGGAGTGGTAGCACCTGATACGGTCCTATCTTGTGAATTGAATTCCCATGACCAGAAAATCCGGCAAACACTTACGCACGACATACGGAAACACTGAACAGCTGTTTCGACCGTGTTAGGTCTCATCTGCAGTGTATACCGTGATCTCCACCGCTGGAGATCGAACCAGCAACCACAGACTGCAGAGGCGACACTCATCACACATCAGCTTATATCACACACAAGTGACACTCAATTAACTAGTCACGGTAATTGCGCAGTCAATTAAACTGAATGAGCCTTGCAAGTTACATCCGTACACTTTACAGAGGACACGGTCACCTCCAGGGCCACGTCTTCCCAGGAGGATTAGAAATACGCATCTGCGTAATTATCAAGACGTCAAGGGCAAGGATAGAGATCTATATATTTTTTAAATATAAGAATTATATTGTGAATTGAATTACCATGACCAGAAAATCCGGCGAACACTTACGAACGATATACGGAAACACTGGACAGCTGTTTCGACCTTATTAGGTCTCATCAGCAATGTGTACCGTGATCTCCAGCACTGGAGATCGAACCAGCGACCACAGATTGCAGAGCCGAAACTCTGCAACAGAGCCACAAAAAAAAAAAGAAAATGTAGATCCTATCTAAGGGTAAAAACACTGATTAACATTTAAACTGAGAGCAAACAAATGACTTATGCTAAACTGAATTGTTAGAAATAGAACTGTTTGATTATTTAACTGTGTGCAAACAAATGAGTTATGTTTAGTTGGATTGTTTGTGATACGTAACAATACTTGGAACAATTTACCTGTGTGTAAACGAATGAGTAATGTTGAATAGAATTCCCAGTGTTGATTAGCAATACTTGAAACTCTTAAGCGATGGGCCTAAATTGAATTATTGGTAATACTACGAAAAATTTGACTGTTGGCAAATGAATGAATAGTGTGTAACATATTGACCTTCGACCCAGCCGTCAATCAAGGAACAGATGCATCCGTTCGAAGATATCAGGGTATAACCTTGACTGTGGACGGGTTGAATTGGGTGCAGATGCGACGCTCACAGGAAGCGGGTGGCCGTCAAACAATGATATAACCCCGTGCGATAGGAAGTTCAGTTAGTTTGGAGTCAGTTGTTGCGGTTCCAAGCAGTGAGAACAAGCACTCAGCAGAAGGTGGGGCCTCAGGGCCCCCGGTTGAGCAGCCTAGCAGAACGAGAAAGAAGTACTGCTAAAGAGAGGAACTGGGGGTCAATATGTTGCAGTCTCTGTTCAGTCTCCAACTCACCTCTCACACATAACCCTTTCGTAACCCTTTCGCAACCATTTTGAATAAAGTGTGAGAGGTATATTTGTTATAAAATAGCCGAGGGATTTTGGTTCATGCCTTTGAGTTTAGTTAGCCTGAGGACCTTTCGGCTCAGCACATGGGTTGGTTGGGTGTAACATTGAAGCAGGTGTTAACGCGGGTGCGCGCGGGCGGATGGAGGTGTCACTCAGATGTCATAATAGTCCGAGACGATACTGGGTGACAAGGTGCGGGTGACATCACGCACCGGAAGCACGCGGAAGTTAGTATGAGAATTTGAAGAAAATAAGAGTCGAGAATTAGAGGCCAAACGAAAAGGATCGATTTTGGAGCTCGCGAGTTTGCGCCTTATGGGGGTGCGCTCGAGTTGGGGACCAAATGAATAAGAAAGCATAGAAGATTGTGTCTCTCCTCCTTACGTCGAAACCTTTAACTCAAAGTTAATAAAAAGGTTTCGTACCTGAACAAGAAGTCGTTACGTGTTTTCGAATTCCGAGATTGGGTGCTCTGTATTCCCCAAAGCTCCAGCATTACTGAAACCTCACTATCGGACTGTTTAGTGTCATATCTTGGACACTCGTTGGGGTGATAATAAGTAAATAGAACCATTCTCATTAGATTGAAATACTTGAACCCATTTAAGAAAAGATTGAGCTTTTGTTCTTTTGAAAATATTACCAACAAAATCTGTTTATAAATCCTATATATTTAATATATATGTATAAAGAGGATTTGGCATTAAATAACCTACAATGGTTGATATGCCATAAAATCCAGCCAAATTAATTCTTATATATATGTTATGTATATATACGAGGTGCATGCGATAATTTTCCAGACTTTTTTCGTATAGGCATTTAAAATTATCGTAGACTCTTGAAAATTCAGTATGTTATTGCTATACATCTTATGAGATGAATGATCAATTTTAATGATTTCAGGTTCAAATGAACAGCTACAGCAGGAATTCGAATAAAGCCTGATTGTCACAGCTGGTCAATTTCAAAAATGCAATCTGACACTTTAGAAGAACGATATGCAATAAAATTTTGTTTTATACTTGGAAAAAATGCCACAGAAACGTATGGAATGCTTCAGACTGCTTTTCGACCATCTTGCATGAATCGAGCATCAGTTTTTTAGTGGCATAAGAGATTCAAGGAAGCCAGGGAATCTGTGAGGGATTATGAGAGGTGTGAGAGGAGTAAGCAAGTCAATAGACTAGAGTTGATTGGCCAAAGGGTTAGGGTTAGGGTTACTATGTTGAGGTTTTAAGGGAGTTTTGGAAGAGATTCCTTCGGAAGGGGCCAGCACTCTTCAAATCTGGTCAGTGACATTTCCAGCAGGACAATACACCAGTCCACAACTTCATCCTTGTCACCGACTATTTGACCAAGATAGGCATCAAGATAGTTCCTCAGCCTCCCCACAGTCCAGACCTTGCTCCCTGTGACTTTGGCTTATTCACTAAGCTTAGAGGCTGTCGTTCTGAGACAATTGAGGAGTTGAAAGAGGCTGTGACGAAGGTCATTGACATGCTTACACGAGAGGACTTTCATGGGGCCTTCCAGAAGCTGTTGGAACAGTACAACAAGTGCATTGCAGCCCGAGGAGATTACTTCGAAGGGAACAAGAGTTTCATGCGTGTACTATCAATAAAAGTGCCCTTATCGTATGCCCCTCGTATAAATGAATTAGCATCAAATAACCTACAATAGGCCATAAAACCAAACAAAAAAAAACTACCAGACTTCTTCCCTTGGCCAATCTCCAAATCAACATCCTTCTGGACCAAGCTTCTAACTGTATCTGCTCTCTCCTGTGGCTGCCTATTCTCAACTAACAAAAAAATCTTCTTTTTCAATCAACTTCAACATAATGACACGTTTTCGTATCTCTTCTAAACATGGGTCCAGTGTGAAATTGCTTTTTTTTTTTTACTATCTCTCAGAATTGTAGCTGTCTTAGCCAAAGTGAAGAAATCTAGAGGGAAAGTGGCTGTAGTAACAGCTATACTGGTTACGATGGATAAATCATCAACATTTCAAATTATTAATTTCGCACTTGCGCTTTATTCGCGTCAAGTTTTGTCTTCTGGTTAGCAAATTAAAGTTTGTTGAACGCAGTAAGGAAAAAAGAACCATGGCTCAATTCATCCCCCCCCAATTTGGAAACAGCATGCTGTATTGCTTGGTATTTACGCCAGAGGCTCTAATACGAAGATTTCAGAGTGTTTGAAAGTCAAGCTGAAGGCAAATTCATATTCATAGTGAATAAAACCAAACACCCAGTCCTCTTCATGGGTTTTGGGGTGGTCTTTAGCAATGGTGACGTTGTCCCTCCTTTCATCTTCCCACATTGCCTCACATTCAATTGCCCAGTCAGCTGGTGCTGTATGTATAGACCGACTGCATCTCTGCAGAGGGGTAAGACTCCTCTCTCAATGAGTGTCCTGGATATGACACTAAACAATTTGATGGTGAGACTCCAGTAATGCTAGAGCTTTGGGGAATGCAGAGCACCCCTTCATTGCCATCGCTCCCAGGTCCTCTCAGGCCCAGAGTGGTAGCGCCTGATAGGGTCCTATCTATGAGTTAAGTAGAACTAAATTGCGTACTTATGCTTAACTAAATTACTTGAAATAGAACTATTGTGATATTTAAACTGCATACTTATGCAAAACTGAACTGCTTGAAATAGAACTGTTTTGATATATAAGCTGCGTACTAATACAAAACTGAATTACTTGAAATAGAACTGTTATTGATATTGAGATTGTACTTACGCTAAACTAAATTGTTTGAAATAGAACTGTTTTGACATTCAACTGTGTGTAAACAAAATCTATACTCATACTAAACTGAATTGGTTAAAAAAAAACTGTTTGGCTAAACTGAATAGCTTGAAATATAAATGTTTTCACAATTAAACTGTGTACTCATTCTAAACTGAATTGTTTGAAATAGTAGTTTATCTGTATGAAAATAGATGTGGCATTAAATAACCTACAAAGATTGATATGCCATAAAATCCAACCAACCGAACAACTAAACAACTCATATTCAATACGAAAGCTTAATAAGAATTTATAGCGTGTGTGGAGATTACCAACAGCACTTGCTGTACCGTTCCAACAACTTCTGGAAGGTCCAATGGAAGTCCTCACGTAGGAGCGAGTCAATGACCTTCGTCATAGCCTCTTTCATCTTCTCAATTGTCTTATAACGACAGCCTCTGAGCTGAGGGAATAACCAAAAGTCACAGGGACCAAGGTCTGGACTGTAGGGGGGGGGGTGAGGAACTGTATTGATGCCCATCTTAGTCAAATAGTCTGTGTCAAGGATGAAGTTGTGGACTGGTGTATTGTCCTCGCGGAAATGCCACTGAGCCGATTTGAAGAGTGCTGGCCTCTTCCGAAAGAATCTCTTCCAAAACTCCCTTAAAACCTCAACATAGTAACCCTAACCCTAACCCTTTGGCCAATCAACTCTGGTCTATTGACCTGCTTACTCCTCCCATACCTCTCATCATCCCTCACAGACTCCCTGTCATCCTTGAATCTCTTATGCCACTCAAAAACTGATGCTCGATTCATGCAAGATGATCGAAAAGCAGTCTGAAGCATTCCATACGTTTCTGTGGCATTTTTTTAAAGTTTAAAACAGAATTTTATTGCATATCGTTCTTCAAAAGTGTCAGATTGCATTTTTGAAATTCACCAGCAGTAACAATCAGGCTTTAGTAGGGTGTATTCCAATTGCTGCTGTAGCTGTTCATTTGAATCTGAAATCATAAAAATTACACTCATTAACAAAACATAAAACGAAGGTAGCATTAATAATAGTATGCAGAATTATATGTATCTTACTTCCCGGTAAGCGGCTAAAACCGGTTCTCTTTTTTCTTTCTTTTTTTTTTCTTTCTTTCTCTCCTCATAGGAGAAAGCCAAAAATTCTTAATTCATGTTGTTGTTTTCTTGAGTTTCTTTATTCTTTTCTTTTTTCTTTCTTTCTTTTTCTTTCTTTGCCGAAGGAGAAGGTTTATTATTTTTTCAAAGACTTCTCTTTTCTTTAGTTGCTTCATTTTTTATTTTTTATTTCTTTCTTTCTTTCTTTCTTTCTTCGTCTTTTATTCTTTGCGGAATTTTCAGGTCCTTTAGACCTGAATTATTCCGGTTTGTTTTTCCTTGAGATAACTAATATCCAAAATGGCACCTTCTAGTCCGCTAGTTTCAGAGAATTACTTATCTCTCAGCTTGACCACAAAAGTGAGTTTCAACTCAGTAATCTTCAGACCTGCATCTTTCAGAAACCCTGATTCTCTGCTAGACCATTCAAAAGAAGTTCTACCGCAAGCTATTCCGGTACATCTTTACTCTTGGGTGGATTATCGAGGAAAGAGAACGAACTTTTACTTCCTTCTCCCAATTCCAAAATAGAACCCTTCACTCTTTCCCCACAACAACAACAGCAGCAAGTCCACTGTTTTGGCCAATCCGATGCCAGTAAGAACAGCCCTGTTCCTTTCGGCCACCCTCTAGGTGGGAAAACCAAAAAAATACTTTATAATCCACTACTCTGTATTTAGAAGAGCAAACGGTTGGTCTTCTCTCAGTGAACAAGTCTTTCTTCACCCTATTACTATTTAAAGTCTCCCAACTGTTCTTCTAGAAGGATGACTTTAGCATTTAATAACCCACGAACATTGACATGCCATTAAACAACGAAATCAAGAAACCAAGTACTTGTATATATAGTGAGAATTTTGCGTAATAAAAATCTTATTTATGAATTAAAATTATTTTATAAAAAAAAAAGGGGGACGCAACAGTTGATTAAAACCTTTTGTTTTGCACATTTTTTCTATGGTGACAAAACTTATGGAACGGACTTTAAAATACAGTTGCACCTTAAAATTTTACTTTCGTCTTCTTTGCTTTTTTTTTTTTTTTGCTTTTTTTTTTTTTGCAAAAAACAATAAAAAAGAAAAATAGAAAAAAAAACGTTAGGTTAAGAGATCAAATTAATCTATATAATTTACCGTAAGAATCTCGAAATAAATTTTCGACTTGTGCCCATGGCTATAGCAGATGAAGAAAAGGAAAATTTCCCCTATTTTTTAATCTTATTTTTAATTTTTATTTCTTTATTTATCTATTTATTTATTCGTTTTCCTTGAAGATTCTTATCTACATTCCCGGCTGATAGAGTATCAGTTTTCAAGATTTTAGAATTTTTGTTGTTGATTAAGTTTTATAAATAGTTTTATTTTGCAAGTGTGTCTGTTTGCTAGTTGCTTTTGTTGTCCCTATGAACAATGATCAATCAAATGATCAATACGGACTTAATGAACTGTCTGATGTACTCAATATCTGTAAGCAATGGAGACGGTAATCAGTTATAGTTCTTATAGAATCGAAATATTTCCTCTTCTTTGTTTTAAAGATAAATGCATGTGTACACACAAACACTCAAACACACACGCATATTTATACATATACATATTTGTGTGTGCGTATATATATATATATATACTGAATTATAATTACGTTTATACGCATAAACACACACACACACACACAAACACACACACACACACACACATATATATATATATATGTATATATATAATGAGTTATAATGACGTTTATACGCATATATATATATATATCTATATATATACGCACACACGAACGCATTTATATATATATAATGAGTTATAATTACGTTTATACGCATATATGTATATATATGTATATATACACGCACACACACACACATACACACACACACACACACACACACATATATATATATATATATACTGAGTTATAATTACGTTTATACGCATATATATCTTTTACGATACATATATATATATATATATATATGCGTATAGAATTTTTGCATATATATCAATAAATATAATCTCATCTATCCCTAAACATACAGTTACTCTTTTATATGCTTCTTTTTTGGTTTATATATGGACAGATTTATGTCACCATATATGTTTCCATATATATATATCATCATCATATCGTGCTGGCAGCATGGATATCCCTGACCCTCTCTTGCCACTCCTCCCTATCGTTCATCGCCGTAGGTAGGTCTTCAGGACAACATCCTGTATCCTCACATAGCTGCTGAATGTACGTTCGTGCTGGTCGTCCTGCTTTCGCGCGGCCATGTGTGGGGATCCATAAGAGTACATCTCTTATGAGTTCATCTCTGCTTCTCCAGCAATGTCCTGCATGTCTGGTTCGTCTAACTTGAATAGTTTTCGTGATAGGGGGCAGGTGGCCGTACAGTTGGTGTCTTGTGGGGTGTTGCTGCCAGGACTTGTTCAGGATTGCACGCAGCATTCTTGTGTAATTGCCATCTAGTTTCTTCTCGAGCCGTTTTGTTAGCGTCCATGTAGTGCAGCCATATAGCAGTATCGATGTGACCGCTGCCTGGAAGAAACTGCGTTTCATTTTATCGGTTAGGTCTGATTTCCATATAGTCGATAGCCTATTGATAGCTGTCCATGCTTTCGTTAACCTCGTTTCGATGTCCTTTTTGGTTGATTCGACGCTGCTTCCTAGGTAC